>JAVJIF010008817.1:0-195861 GCA_038442645.1 Agave tequilana
TACTCAAACACAATCACCTCATACTTCAGGGATGGGCACAAAGCAAAACAACCAATCAACCTCTCACTAGAAGGATAGGGCACAAAGCCACCACTCCAATAATCAACCTCTACACAAGAGGGATATCACAAATTAGGAGGGTTTACAATATCACAAATTAGGAGGGTTACAATTTGGTGACCAAAAGACCACAAAACAATCTTTCCCACAAAAAACAAGATCCTAATAGATAAGATAGCAAGATAGCTCAAGTGTGGAAAATAAAGAGTTTAGAAACAAAAATACAAAGAAAAATACTTGGGAAAATAACTTAGTATTTAATAGTAATGAAGAACAAAGCAAATATCCCAAATCTATATTTTTCTTTGATTTTATCAACCCTTTAAAATAAATAAAGATCAAATCTTTAAAGCTCTAAAACTCTTTTGAAAACTTATAATAAAACACTAGAGAAGATCAGAATTTTAGCTCTTAAAAACTTGTTTGAGAAACATCTCTCAAATGGGGTATTAAAAGCCCAAACAAAATTCTGCCCGTTGGCAGGCAGAAAAGTCAAAAATGACCTTCCGGTCGACTGGCCAACGGTTAAATTTTTGACCGTTGAGCCTGCCGGTCGACCGCCGGTCGACCGCGCCCAGAACCAGGGAGCAACGGCTCTCTGGACGGTCAACCGCCCGGTCGACCGGGCCAACCCGAGAGTGGGTTGACTTGAGTCGGCGACCGATCGGTCGATCGGCCAAACAAGCTGCCGGCGTGCACGTCCTTGTGCACGTTAGTCAACCGGTCCGGTCGATAGACCACTGGTCCGGTCGACTGTCCGGGCGACCGCCAGGGCCTGGCAAGGCAAATTTTAGAACTTGAAAACTGGGTATTTTATTATCAATAAATCCCATATAATCTCTAAAAATCCACAAAATAGTTTCAGTATAATACTTTGATATACAAAAATGTTTAAGTAAAATCAAATCATGTTACAAATATTTTGAACTATTTTAGTAATTTAGAAATTTTGCCGAAAACCAAAATTCGTATTTTTCGAAACTAGGATTTTTGAAATGGAAAATCGTTTTGTCCAAAACTCATCCAAATACAAAAACATGATATTGAAACAACTTTGAAGCATGTTGTATATGGATATAAATCCAATATACATATAGGATATATATCAATGTTTTTGACATTAAATCCGAAAATAAGTTTGTTTAAATACAAAACCTAAAACTCATGAAATAGACTATCAAACTAAGTTTGTTTAAATAGTTGAAGTATAGATGTATATAGAACAAATCTAATATGCATTAAACTATGTAAACTTGTTTGATTTCTATCTATTCATGAAAACCAAGATCGGTTAAAAAAAAAACGAAAACCAATAAATATGAAACGTGTGTGTGTTATGAACTTGAGCATATCACACTATCTAATCTTTAATAATGGATCTAAACTATAAAACTAAACAATGTACCGAAGTCTTCTTGTAGAGCGCCGTCTCAAGTCTAACTCACGCGATCCAAACATGATCCACCGAGCTTGACTCCAACGAGTGCTAGATATGAATTTTGACGCTCGGGCTCTGAATCACCATGTGAAAGCTCCAAAAACACCTTTCTTGAAGCTAATCACCTACTAATATCTTGGTTTAATATCTAAAATTAAATATCACAAGATTATTAGTAAACTATAACTACATGAGTTAATCATCATCAAAACTAGAGTGGAAGGCCTCTAGGCCAACAATCTCTCCCTTTTTGATGATGACAAAACTCATGGAGTTATTTTGCATGGATTAAAGTTACGCTTCAAAGAAGCCCCCTTAACTCATGCATAGCAATAAATAATAAATATATGCAATGAATATTAAACATGAATATGCATAAACATGCATAATGAAATAAACATGCTCTTGATACAAACTTTTAAAATATATTCCTTTTCCTTTTTAAAATAACATGTTCTTAGATACCAATTTAAAATAGAAACTTAACATAACATGTTCTTTAAATAATTGCTTTTGATACTAATAAATTTCAATTGAAAGCTTTATCAATAAAAGCAATAAAAAACTCTTTATACCAATCAATAAAAATTCTCGATACCAATTGAAAGATAATCAATAAAAACTCTTGATACCACAATAAAAATTTTAACAAAAGTTCTTGATACCAATAAAACAAAACAACAAAGCATGGCATGATTATCTATGATCTTGATATTACTATCAACAAAACATCAAGACATAAAATAAACTCTCTTGATACCAATATGAAACAAACTTTGATATAAAACTTACAAAAAACAATAAACATGCATAAAACTCAAATACTTCTCCCCTTTTTGTCCATCATCAATAAAGGGGTCAAAGAAACAATAAAACAATGTTCTTCCCCTTTTGTCTTAAAACAAAAAAAAATATCAATAAGGGGTGAAATCAAATCAAAACTTTTTGATACCAATTGAAAAAATATCAATTTAGTGCATCATGATATCAATTTAAAATAAATAAAACATACCAATTGAAAGTACATAAAACAAATATTTTTAATATAAATTTAAATAAACATGTATATACCAATTGTAAGTAAATAAAACATGTTGAAGAGATCAACTAAAAATTTTGATACCATTGAAAGATGTAACCATATAGGTAATCTTGATATCAATTGTAAAGATTAGTACCAATTGAAAGTAATTTTTCATTAGGAGCATATGATATAAAAAAATCAATGTTATTTTTCAATCATTTTCAACATAAAGTGTGGGAGTAAAATACCAAAGGTAAACAAAACCAATTAAAAGGTGAAATATGAATTTCTCCCTCTTTATGAAATACCAAATAAAATGATGCATAAGCTTGTATAAGATACCAATTGAAACATAATCAATTGAAATATATTAGTCATTAAAGAAATCAAGCTTAGCATAACCAAAATTTGTGCTCAAAGATATAAGATATAATATAAGCACAAATAAAGCATATATATATGTATGAAAAATTGAATACAAATCGAAATTGATACTATTTGAAGTATAAGCATACATATATAAAAACATATATGAGTATACAAAAAGAATGTCAATAGTGATACCAATTGAAAAGATCCAATGATACCAATTGAAAACATAATAAGATCAAGTGTATAACTCATGCTTTCTACCACCCATTTCATGCACATGTTTAAAAGAATTTTCATAATAAAGCATATAAGGCATGTCGCCCAACCAACCGCCCTTTAATGGGTAGGGGTTTTTAAAATAAGTTGAAAATATAGTATGTTTGAAAAACTCTACCATAATGGAGAATACGAACTAGTTATAAGAAATTTGTAAACTAATACGAAATCCTTCAAGCAAGGAATAAAACAAGAATATATTCCATGAAAATCACTAAACCAATGTCACTCAAAATCTATATAGCACATAAATACTCATGAAAACAAAATCAAAAGAAAACATCAGTAATATGAGTGTACAAGTTTTGTGAAGACATAGTCATGGAAATAGGCAATTTGGCTCAATAAGAAATTTCTTAAAAACATGAAAATCATCAAAGTCAAATAGGCTTCAAGGTATATGTATATTTTATATAACTAGAGTATACATACATATCCAAACATAATGAGTCCATAAAGTATATGCATGAAGGCAAGTGGCTCAGGATGTATATGTATAACAATTAGTTTAGACAATATAGATATACATGAAGTTAAACATAAGTATGAAAAAACATGTACAAAACGGGAATACAAGTCAAAATGTATGAATCATCAAAATTAGGCTATACTAGTACATCTAATGGTACAAATGAGCATTCAAGTACAAACATATAATAAATCTATTGTGGCTCACTAGTTGTATAAGTATATACTCAAGTTTAATGAAAACTAACATCTAAACATGTAATCAAAACATGAAGCATAGAAATCAAAACACAACTTATAAGATCATTATGTATATGAACAGGCATTAGATTTAGGACATACACATTAGTTAAAATAAATGTGAGAACACAAAGGTATAAGTCCATATTAAACATGGGTGTCTCAAATACTAATCATGTATGACAATAGTCTAATAAGCATGGCATATGACATAATGAGCATTAAACCAGACATGCTATAAATGAATGATCTAAAAGCATGCAAATATAAATAAGGAGTAAGAGATAGTTACCAAAACCATGAGGGAAACTCTCCATATCTCCAAAACAAGGTGGTCCTCCCACCAAACTCCCCTTGAAAGTGATGCATCCAAATTATCCTCTTTAAGCTCGGAACGCATCCACCTCAAGGCACCATCACTCTCACATCATGGCAGAGCCCACACCTACATCAAATAACATAAGGGTGGTCTTTGTACCCACTCTCTTTTGGGTCCATGGGGGTTAGCTCCTTTCCTAACCCGAAAAAATTTAGTTGCTAAATTTACATCATGTATCATATCATAGCAAAATTTAGCAAGGTGGCCCTTATGTCCACAATTTGTACAAGTGTCACACTGAGGCATACATCGTGTTATGGGAGTGAACGTGGGAAGCATGTGTATGCCGTGGTTTGTGTGCATGTATAAGAGGAACTTGTTTCTTTTGAAACATAGATTCTAATCGTGAGTGGTTCAAAGCACATTGGCTCAAAGTGGAGCCCAAACAATCAACACTCTTCTTAAGCATAGATATATCATTTTCAATTATAGAGAAGAGGTGCATGCAATAGGTGAGCTAGAATGTGAAGCTACACTAGTATGGTAAACATGAGAATCTAAATCATTTTTCAAAGAAAAATTTTCATTAGATATCAAATCCAATTCCTTTGAAATAGAAACAATTTTCCATTTTTAAAGATTCATTTTCTTTTACAACAAAATCAAGTTTTAAAGACAAGTTATTTTTATTTTTAAAAATCTTGTTTTCATTTAGGGCAAGATCAAGTTGGGATTTAAGTGCGTCACGTTCACTTAAAATCTCATTCCTTTCTTGCAAAGCAATCTCAAGTCTATAAGATAAATTTTTTACTTTCTTCTTTTAAACCAAAATTATCCTTTTCAAAAGTTTATATTTGAAATCAAATTTTTACAAATTTTGGCAAGTTCATCATTCAAGGCTTGTGCATCTATACACTCATTGCAATATGAACTAGTACTAGCATCTATTTGAGTATCGATTGTACCTCAAGGGAGTCATTCCTTGGACCATGAAGCAACGTTCGTCAAATTTGTCTCGACTAGATTCCCTCTTCTTATTGATAAGCGTTGGTAGCTCAGAGATGTCAAAATATTCTATACTGCAAAAGTGGAATTATAGTAAGAAAACACATGTAAATATTTTTTATCAAGAGATGTTTTAAGTGCCTTTAGGGCTAGTGCATTGGCCTCTCTATATGCTTGTTATCCCTAAGATAGGATTCCTTGGTAATGGCAAGGTAAACTTTGTATCCTAAGGCTTTTAAATGATAACTCATCATAACCTTCATATATCAAGTCTAGAGATATCAAACATGGGAGGGCAATCCATGAGTGCAAATACTATGTGTGCAAATGCAAAGCAAATGTAGATTAGCAAAATCAAGATTCACACTCTTAGGTGGTTAAACTAATATCAGGAGCGTAGGCTCTGATACCAATTGTAAGTACACTAGTGGGGGGTGAATAGGTGTACGGCTAATCTAATGAACAAAATGCGAAATTAAAACTTAATTGCAACACACTTAATGTATCCAACGAGTGTAGCCGAATTCCCTATGAAGGGCTCTGGACTAACTCCTCTTGATTCTCTGAATAAGAGTTGAGCTGCTATATGAAGCTCTCGTGGTTAAACACAAGTGAGACACACAAACAATAACAACCAAGCATATAAATATGATATGACAATATGAATCAATGCAAGGCACAATCTAAAAGAGAGAGAGTTAGAGTTAATGGATCATGCGCAAACACAAGGATATGTTTCGAGGGTTGAGCACCAGCTCTACGTCCCCGCCTTCAACAGAAGGATTTTCACTAACTTGTCCACACAGGACTTCCCACACAGGGAAACCTCGAATGAGAATTTGGGGCAATACAATGACCGAGAGTACACAACCCCTCTCTCAAATACAACACAACCTCTACAACTTAGAGGTTAGGCACAAAGCCACTCAAACACAATCACCTCACACTTGAGGGATGGGCACAAAGCCAAACAACCAATCAACCTCTCACTAGAGGGATAGGGCACAAAGCCACCACTCCAATAATCAACCTCTACACAAGAGGGATATCACAAATTAGGAGGGTTTACAACTTGGGATCAAAGACCACAACCAACTTCTTTTCCCACAAAAAACAAAGATCCTGATAAATAGGATAGAAAGATAGCTCAAGTGTGGAAAATAAGAGTTTGAAAACAAAAACACAAAGAAAATACTTGGAAAACAACTTAGTATTTGATAGAAATGAAGAACAAAGCAAATATCCCAATCTATGTTTTTCTTTGATTTTCCAACCTTTTAAAACAAATAAAGATCAAATCTTTAAAGCTCTAAAATCTTTTGAAACTTGTAATAAAACACTAAATAAGATCAGAATTTTATCTCTTAAAAACTTTTTGAGAAACATCCTCAAATGGGGTATTTAAAGGCCCAAACAAATTCTACCCGTTGGCAGGCAGAAGAAAGGTCAAAAATGACCTTCGGTCGACGGCCAACGGTAAAATTTTTGACCGTTGAGCCTGCCGATCGACCTCCGGTCGACCGCGCCCAGAACCAGAGAGCAACAGCTCCTCTGGACGGTCGACCGCCCGGTTGACCGGGCCAACCCGAGAGTGGGTTGACTTCAGTCGGTCGACCGCTCGGTCGACTGACCAAACAAGCTGGCCTGCATGCACGTCCTTGTGCACGTCGGTCGACCGGTCCAGTCGATCGACCACTGGTCCGGTCGACCGTTCGGTCGACCGCCAGGGCCTGGCAGGGCAAATTTCAGAACTTGAAAACTGGGTATTTTATTCAAATAAATCCCATAAAATCTCTAAAAATCCACAAAAATAGTTTCAGTATAATACTTTGATATACAAACATGTTTGAGTAAAATCAAACCATGTTACAACATTTGAACTATTTTTGTAACTTAAAAATTTTGCCGAAAACCAAAACCGTATTTTCCAAACTAGGATTTTTGAAATGAAAAATCATTTTGTCCAAAACTCATCCAAATACAAAAACATAATATTGGAACAACTTTGAAGCATGTTGTATATGGATATATCCAATATACATATAAGGATAATATCATATTTTTGATATTAGATTCGAAAATAAGTTTTGTTTAAATACAAAACCTAAACTCATGAAATAGACTATCAAACTAAGTTTGTTTAAATAGATGAAGCATAGATGTATATAGAACAAATCTAATATACATTAAACCATGTAAACTTGTTTTGATTCTATATATTCATAAAAACAAGATCGGTTAAACCAAAAACCGAAACCAATAAACATGAAACGTGTGTGTGTTGTGAACTTGAGCATATCACACTATCTAACCTTTAACAATGGATTTAAACTATAACTAAACAATGTACCGAAGTCTTCTTGTAGAGCGCCATCTCCAAGTCGACTCGATCCAAACGTGATCCACCGAACTTGACTCCAACCTAGATATGAACTTTGACGCTCGGGCTCTTGAATCACCATGTGAAAGCTCCAAAATACCTTTATTGAAGCTAATCACCTACTAATATCTTGATTAAATATCTGAAACTAAATATCACAAGATTATTAGTAAACTATAACTACATGAGTTAATCATCATCAAAATTAGATTGGAAGGCCTCTGGGCCAATAACATGAACTCTGGCGACCTTCAAAAATCGAAGCTTCTAGATGGAGATAATCCTTCGATGTGTGAGGAAGGATGGACTTTTGTTACAGGGAGGAAGAAGATACCAAGACAAAGGATCATTCCTAATACGACGAAGGAGCATGTGCACAATGGCCGACGTTCCCGATCAACCAACATCCTGCAACAGATAGATCCAGTGCTGCTTGGAAATTCACCTAAGGAGCTACAACCACGCCATGGAGCCAGATTTGCAAGATGGGGAGGAAAACTGAGGAAGATTATCAATTGGATTATGTTTCCCCCTCTACAGACTCAACATGTAAACCTTTCGTCTCAATCCCCAAATCTGAAATTGTAGAAAATGTAGAAAAATGGAAAACACATTGGTTGGGTATGTTCAAAGAGTATCATTAGTAGGATTGCTAGCATGATGGGTAAGCCAATGTATATGGGTAGAGCTACTACAATGGGTGAAAGGATATCATATGCCTGGGTTTTTTTTGAAGTGTAGATAAGCAATTGGTGGACACAGTCAGACTGCAAATTGAAGAAGGAGAGGAGATGGAGATTGATGTCACATATGAATGGGCTCCCCCCATCTGTAACAATTAAATCTTATGGAGGAAGCCTCAAGCAAGATAGAAAGCCAGTCACAGGAAGACCGGACCCAAGTAGGTAAGACTCCTTACATAATTGATGATGAGGCTGAAAAGTCTGCACATTGTAGCAAAAAAGGCAAAACCAGTGGATCCCTTGTCCTGGCAGGAATCCTTCAATAGCAGAGGCAGAGGAAGGTAAATATGAGGAGCTTGAAGAAGATCTATGTACAGGTATAATTTCAGTGGAGAATCCTAAACGGAGCATGAAACTGCAAGAAATTAGCTAAAATTCTAAGGGTAAAAAGATAAGCGATAAAAGAAAATCCAAGGGGATGCCTTCTGAGTCCCATAGAAGGTAAACTAGTTCAACAACTGGGCATTCCCTGCTAATTAAATGTCTTTTCTCATCTGGAATGTTAGAGGTTTGAATAAGAAGGAGAGGAGACAGGATCTAAAAGAGCATTTGGCAAAATACACTCCTAATATCTTTGTTTTAGTTGAGACTAAGGTGAAACCAAATAAAGAACACATAATTTTGAGATGTATTCCTCCCTATTGGTTCTTTACAAATAACTATGAATACTCTTTTTTAGGGAGGGTCTGGGTTTGTTGGAACCCAAAAGTTTGGACTGGTCAGGTGCAGAGTAAAGGGCTACAACAAATTACTATCACATTTTCAAACAATGGAGGCTTTACCATGTTACTCACTGCAGTGTATGGCTCTAACTGGCAAAGTAGAAGAATGGAACCCTGGAAAGAACTTATAAATGTCCATCAACAACATGGTTCAATACCTTGGGCAGTAGCTAGGGATTTCAATATTGTCAGATTCTCAGATGAAAAGGTTGGAGGGAGAGCACTATCACACAGAAATTTGTAAGACTTCAATGAGTGCCTTGATACCTGCTCATTATCTGACATAAAAAGCTCTGGTGGTATCTGGCCCTGGAATAACAAAGTGATAGGAACAAGGAGAATAGATGGTAGGTGTTTGCGATTCGAAATTCATGAAAAACTCCATCGTTGTTGAATCACGTACAAGTTATAAAACCTAAACTTACTAAAATCTTTTTGGCAAAATGTGTAGCAGCAAGTATAGGATCGAATCCACAGAGACTTGTTCTTGAAATTTTAGTTATTAAAAATCTCACTTTTATCTTATTCTAGTTGAGAAATCCCTTGGAAGAATTGAAATTTTGTTTTTTTAAAAAAATAAATAAATAAAGATCTTGAAGAAGAAAGCAAAAGAAAAATAAAAATATGAAGAAAGCAAAAGAAGAAATAAATACTAACCTTTTTGCGAAGATTTGAATACCCAAAATGAGAAAAAAAAAGAAATTAAAAGATTGGTACGAAGGGAAGAGGAAGATGAACTAGTGGACTTATTTCTTATCGTCGCCTTGTTGTCTCTCTTCTCCAAGCGATGCTGAAACAAAAGAAGCTAATAAAGAAAAGAGATGACTTCATGGAATCAAATATGAAAGAAAAGAATAGCAAAGAAATAAAGAGAAAATTAAAGAAAAACTTAGACTGAACGCCGCAAGATCGTGAAGAAGAATTTTGAATTTTATTCCATAAGCATCAAATACAAAGCTCTTGACCTCTCCAATCTCACATTACAACGCTCAAAACTTTCTTTTTCTAACTTTTGAGCCCTCTGGTGTCCTCTCATCTCTCAATGAATACAGGTATTTATAGGAAAAATAATGATAAAGGGTGTAGGGAGATAGGAAGAGTTAGTTATTTTTAAATTTCAATCTTCCCCTTATCTCCAAACTGGATTTATCCAGCATTCTGTTCTGCAGCTTGATGGAGTGTTGATTGCTGAATATTACTTAACAGATGATAGAATTTGAAACACTGATCAACATAAGAGCTGTATCCCTTTAAATCTTCTTTTTAGATCATTTTGAATCATCAGATTTGAGATTCGATAACGAAAGTTATGGTTCAAATAGTAAAATGTATCCAGTCAGAATCTGAGTCAAACTTGCTTCATCCCATCCGTTGATCTTCTCTGTATTTGATATTATCCTCGGTTGATCTTTACCTAACCAAAATGGATTTATAGAAATCTGAATTTTACCGGTTTTCATTTGGTGTTATCTTTTTGATTTGCTCTGATCTTCAGCTGAATATTTCCCCCAATCCTTGATTTGTTCTAACTAGATCTGGGATCACCTCAGCTAACCAAATAGATCTAGTTAAATCTGATTTTAACTGGTATTTATTTGGTTTAATCCTATTTCTCTTCATTATTATCTTCTGCAAAATAGATATTTAAGATAAGAAAATTAGCAGATTTATTACACGATAAATGTAGGAGTGTAATGAAAAGAATACAAAATATGTGTACGATTAGTAGGTGGTTGGAGTTCATTTTTGCATCATTTTTACACCACCTCACCATGCTTTATGATAATAAAAATGGGATTTTTATTGCTTTTCTCTCTTATTTTTCAGGTCATTATTTAATGGAGAATAAGGCTCAAATCTTGGAATTTTTGAAGAATTAAAGGGGTTTTTAGGAGCCCACAACCATGAAGCCCAATTTTGAAATGATCCAAAGTATATTCTCCAAATTAAGAAGCTCCAGCTAGCACACGTAGCCCAATAGAATGTCAGAGAATTCGTTGGCGCAACGGTCAAGATGCTGCCACGAAAACGCGTCCCTGGTTACAGATCCGCAGTACTTCCTTGGCTGTTGATCAAGCATTTGATCCTACGCTATGGTGGGACGTGTTCTTCTCCTGAAGCTTATAAATAGACCTCCAAGGCCTCTGTAAAAAAGAGAGGAGAGAATAGCATTTTATTTAGAGATTGTTATGATTTCTTTAAGCCTCTTTAGTTTCTTGTGTAATTTTCATTTTCTCCTTCTAGATCCAGAAAAAAGAGAGTGAGGGTGAGAGATCTCTGTAATTGAAGAAGTGACAACTCAATACAAGGGCTAAAGCTTTCCTTCCTTAAGTCTTTTCTTGTTCTATTGTATTACTTTTAAGTTCCTACTTCTTGCATTTCCTTTCTACCATGTATTCTTGCTTGTTCTTATTTTCTATGGCTAACTAACTCACTAACATGACTAACTAACTCCTAACACTACTAACTACTAACTCTTGGTGATTTGTAACTCATATGAATTGTTGGATGTTTTTATTTCTAAGTCTTGTGATTAACAAGTCTTTTATTCCCAATGATGATGAGTAGTGTTTCAATTCTAGTGAATACTTTGTACCACCTCTATATGATTCATATGTACCTCATTTAGAGCCTTGTCCCTTGAACAAGTGCCTTGATGGAACATGAAGATGGATCACTTTAATATGCTAACACCTATTGTACAAGTTTCTTAATTCATGCTAGCTTGTTATAGCTTTGATGGACTAATGAATGTTACATTCTTACTTAGCATACCTAAGTGTGAATACTTATGCTCCATTTTTGAGAATCTAGTAGGAGCCGATGATCCAAGGAGGCCACCTAGCCAAGCTTAGATGCAAATACAATCTCAATCGGGACAACATTGATTTGCCAAAGCAAGATGTACTATTGCCGATGAATCTACATGAGGCATGAATCACCCAACGAGCTTAGTAAGTTAGTAGTGTAGAATGTTAGTTAGTCATGACTTTATCTTAATTGAATTTCAAAACTCCTTTCTAAAAACCTTCTTTTTTTTTAACATCACCGTTTTTCTTAAACCGTCTTTCATTCCGCTTTCCATTCCATTTTCTTTTTTCTTAACAAAATCTACAAAATTCTTCACTCTTTTTCTACCTTGTTTTATTTTTCCATTTTTAATAATGAAGAACTTTCGTTTTTCTTTCAAAAACTTCAATATAAAAAATCGTGAACGCTTCCACCGCTAGTCCTCCCTGTGGATACGACCCGCTATAGTTTGTGCTACGAACGGTGATTCGAAGGAGTAAAGTAAATCTTCATACATATTCAAAGTTTGATAATCAGCACACAGAAATGAACGGTTTACTCTAAACTCTTGCTCAACTCAATTCCTCCTATCGAACAAATTTTTGGCGTCATTGCCGGGGAGGGTGATGATTTTTTTTGAGTTTTTTGAACTAAAACGAATTTTTTCTTCTCTGTTTCAGGCTATAGGTTGAGGTAACAGGAAAACAAGACTTGCAGTAACATATAAGTAGTTTTGGGCCTCTACTCTGGAAAGCAGATACCAAGTACCCTTCGAATTGCCACGTTTTCTCAACTCTGGCCGCGGATCTGCGACAAGGAAAAGTTCACTACTCACAATCTTTTTTGCAGGACTACTTGCTTTGTAAAAATATAGCTTGCTGCAAATCATTTCTTGTATGCCATCACCAGGAGCCTGTAATAATCCAACAGTAAAATATTGTTGAAAAGTTTAAAAATTGATTAGACGTTTGCATTTTAGGCACGTGTCTTTTCAATTCATTTACTTTACTGTTGAAGAGTGCTGGAGTAAGGTACGTTCGCATAGCATATAGAATAGGACTCATCTCTTGATTGATTTACATCGCTTTGAGTGAATCTTATTTGCATATACTGTACACTTGCACAAATTGACTTTAAGGGCACCACCCAATAAATAAGATAAGATGGGGATTTAATCAGCCTTCCTTAGCCCAAAAATAACATTCCAAGCACTCACAATCCCAAACTTTTAAATAAAAATTGATAGATGTTGGCCCCTAGGGACATCTAGACTCGATAAGAAATTAGCTATGGATGGAAATTATTTTGATTCATACTCTAGTCAAATCAGTGTCTAAGGTTGGGGATTAAGAGGTTAAGCCTCGAAGATACCGTGGTTTGGCTTAATAAAGGTCCGTTGCTTAGCACGGATACCTCCCACCGTATTTTGCCCCTACCTGGTTGATTAACTATGGTCTGACTCGAGCAACAACCTTCTTCAGTTCATCGACCAGTTAGAAGTCGTCTAGGTCAAGCGATCCTAGATAGCTTGTGATTGTTTTTCTTTATTTTTGTTTGTTATTTTCCCTTTTTGTTGTTGCTTGGTAAACATTATCTGTGATTGTGCATGCAAGAGTGGTACCGGGATCTAATTTCATCAAGACTTGTTAGGACTTCTACACTTACACCACTTCCTGACACAATCCCAATCATGGCAAACCCTACTTCTCTCCAAGATAAGTTCTACCAAATTCACACTTCACTTCCTTCATGCATTCTTCTACCTGAGGCAAATGGAAACAATTTTAAGTTTAAGCCTCAGTTCATTAACACACTCCCTAAGTTTCATGGCCTAGAATCTGAGGACGCATATTTCTTCATTCGTGAGTTTGAAGAAGTATGTTTGATGATGAGAATTCCCCAACTGGGGGAATATGCTGTTAGATTGAGGTTCATTCCCTTCGCACTTAAGGACATAGCCAAGAAATGGCTATATAATCTGCCTGCTAGTTCTATCTCGTCATGGGATGATTTTATCAAAGTCTTGCTTAAGAAGTTCTATCCCATTCATAAAACGGTCCTCATCAGAAAAAATATAATGCAGTTTAAGCAGGAAACAAGTGAACCATTTTGAAAGTACTTTGAATTGTTTAAAGATCTACTAGCCCAATGTCCTCATCACGGAATAGAGAAGTGGCGACAGTGTCAAATTCTCTATGACGGACTAGACTACCAAAATAAGACACTCCTTGAGACTATGTGTCAAGGGAAATTTTTGAAGAAAGATGAGAACCAGGGTTGGGACCTCTTTGAAGTTTTAGCAGAAAAAACCATTCAGTGGGAGTCTTACCCCGAGAAAACTAACCCTACCACTTCCAGAACCGGTACACATTCAATTGAATCCTCTATAGCTACGAGGCAAAAATAACCAATTGATGAAGAGGGTAGATCTACTAGAGGTCAGAGAACTTAAGTCAGTGAATCAGGTCAACCCAACACCAGTTATCAATCCAGGTTATACGTACTGCCATGCTCTCAACCACCTATTTGAGGAGTGTCCCGTCTACCAAACTCAAATGTATCCTGAAAACATGAATGCAGCATATGCCATACCTAACTACAATCCATACTCCAAAACATACAACCCGGGATGGAGAAACCATCCAAATTTCTCATGGAGTTAGTACGGTCATGAGCAACCAAGACATCGATTCCCAAACCAATACCTTACTCAGTCTCATCAACCCAGTTTCCACTAGAGTCAACCAAACTTTCAAACCAATACCAAGATAACTTCTAGCCTACATATCAGCAACAACCACAGAATCCTCCAGATAAAAAATTGTCAGGTTTGGAAAGAACGATTGAAACCTTGTCTAAAACCAGGCCAACCGCCATCAAGCTGTCAATAGGTTAGAGGTTCAAATAGGTCAGCTGGCTAACTCATTAAATGAAAGACAAAAGGGAACACTGCCAAGTCAGCCATTGCCAAATCCTAAGAACCCCTTTCCTATTTATGAAGCTGAAGACATAGGTTCAAGTCAATGCAATACTGTTCATATCCTGAGATCTGGAAAACAAATGACAATAAGGTTTCTAGTCATCCTGTTCCTAATAAATCAGTGCCAAATTCTCCTATAATTGTATCACCAACTCAAAATGATCCATCTTCAAGTTCACAACCGTCAACCTCCAAGTCCAATAATAAGACATAACAGATAAGAAACCTTGAAAGCCTATTATACCATTCCCTAATAGGCTAGCAAATAACAAGACTACTGCTCAAATGGAGAAGATTAGAGAAATGTTCAAACAGATTCAGATCAATATGCCCCTTCTTGATGCCATACAACAAATCCCATCATATGCAAAATTCCTAAAGAAATGTGCACCAAGAAAAGAAAAATAAATGTTCCAAAGAAGGTTTTCCTTACATCAAACATAAGTGAGTTGCTCACCGGGCCCATTCTTGTGAAATACAAAGACCCCCGGGAGTCCAACCATTTCCTGTATCATAGGACAGACCATAATAAACAGGGCCTTACTTGATCTAGGAGCCAGCATTAATCTACTTCCCTTTTCTGTGTATTAGCAACTCGGGCTAGGCGACCTTCGTCTAACCAGAGTTACTATACAATTGGCTGACCGATCTGTAAAAATTCCCAAAGGGGAGATTACAAATGTTCTCATACGAGTAGGGAAATTTATTTACCCCGTGAATTTCGTCG
This sequence comes from Agave tequilana, assembly GCA_038442645.1. Taxonomy (NCBI): domain Eukaryota; kingdom Viridiplantae; phylum Streptophyta; class Magnoliopsida; order Asparagales; family Asparagaceae; genus Agave; species Agave tequilana. Next base: position 15,545 of record JAVJIF010008817.1, read on the forward strand.
TTCTAGAGACACAACCCGTACACAATCCGAAAGAACAGACCCCTGTCATTCTAGGACGACCCTTCCTAGCCACCGCAAATGCAATAATAAACTATAGGAACGGGTCGATGCGTCTGACTTTTGGAGATATGACGAAAGAGGTAAATGTTTTCCTTCTGGGAAAACAACCTCGAGACTTGGATGATCAGTCATTTGAAGTGAACTTAATTGAAGGATTAACAAGTGAGCATGACAAGGAGATTGAATATGAGTCTGAAGGAGAATTCGAATTGGAGTCTGATGACTTCAATCTTGACCGAATAATCGAATCAACAGTGGAGTGGGCAACAAATGCAACCCCTATCCTCCCCCTACAAGAAGAACAACCATTGATAGATCATGTTCCCTCTTCTGAGCTTAAAGCTCTTCCTAGTCATCTCAAGTACCAGTACTTGGGTGAAAAGGAAGCTTTTCCCGTGATAATAACATCCCATCATACGGAACAACAGGAAGAGGATCTTCTTGTGGTGTTGAGAGAAAATAAAGAAGCCATTGGTTGGACCATGGCTGATATAAAGGGGATCAGTCCATCCATTATATAACACCGGATTCACTTAATGGAAGATGCAAAGCCAAAACGCGACCCACAACGTAAACTAGATCCAATCATGCAAGAGGCTGTCTGAGCTGAAATTCTGAAGTTACTAGATAATGAGATTATTTATTCCGTATCAAATAGCCAATGGGTTAGTCCCATTCACGCTGTGCTAAAAAAGGCAGGCTTTACCGTGGTAGATTAAGAAGGAATTAGTACAAACTCGTCTTCCAATGAAGATTCGAGTCTGAATTGATTACCGAAAATTGAACGCTGCCACATGTAAAGATAACTTCCCTCTTTCATTCATAGACCAAATGCTCGAGAGACTAGCTGAACATGAATATTATTGTTTCCTGGATGGATATTCAAGATACAATCAAATCCCTATCACCCCCAAGGATCAAGACAAGACTACTTTCACCTGTCCCTTTAGAACATTTGCATACTGAAGAATGCCCTTTGGTTTATGCAATGCTCCCACAACGTTCTAACGTTGCATGCTTAGTCTCTTCTCAGACATGGTGGAAAGATTTTTGAAAATTTTCATGGATGACTTCTCAATATATGGCGATTCCTTTAACCAGTGCTTGCATTATCTCAAGCTGGTTTTACAACGATGCATAGAGAAAAACTTGACACTCAACTGAGGAAGTGTCATTTTATGGTCAAGCACGGAATCATTTTGGGGCACAAAATTTCAAACAGAGGAATTGAAGTTGATAGATTAAAAGTGGAAGTGATAGCGAAGCTCTCGGAGCCAAAATGCCTAAAAGACATTGATCATTTCTAGGGCACGCTGGCTTCTATAGAAGATTTATTAAGGAGTTTAGCAAAATTGCTAGACTTTTAACTAATCTCTTAGGAAAGATGTGCCCTTCGATTTTGATGAAAAATGTCTACAAGCTTGGGAGGAGTTAAAGCAAAGACTTATCTCGACACCAATAATCTCAGCGCCTGATTGGACTAGACCATTTGAAATTATGTGTGACGCCTCTGATTATGCCATAGGCACTATTGTAGGACAATATCTTGATAACAGGTAACACGTAATTTACTATGCTAGTAGGATGCTCAATGAAGCTCAACTAAATTACACAACAACTGAAAAGGAATTTTTAGCAGTTGTGTTTGTGTTGGAAAAGTTTCGCGAATACCTACTAGGGTCTAGGATAACGATTTTCACCGATCACTCCGCCCTAAGATACTTAAGGCAAAAGAAGGATGCAAAAGCTAGACTGATCCGATGGATACTTCTTTCGCAAGAGTTTGACTTGGAGATCAAAGATAAAAAGGGTGTTGAGAATGTGGTGGCAGATCACCTTTCGAGAATTCCCAATGCACCGACTGAGACAATGCCTATCAATGAAAACTTTCTTGATGAACACATCTTCATGATGTGTAAAGAGCCCTGGTATGCCGATATTGCAAACTACCTAGCTACCAAGCAAACACCTTCAAGTTGGTCAGGTCAGGACAAGCATCGCTTTATGACACAAATACGATTTTTCTTATGGGATGAACCGTATTTATTCAAATATTGCCCTGACCAGATAATTAGAAGGTATCTTCTTGAGGATGAACATCAGAGTGTTTTGACATTTTATCACGAGTTAGCTTGTGGTGGACAGTTTGGTCCACGAAAGCCTGCTGAGAAAGTCCTTCAGAGTGGGTTCTACTGGCCCACTCTCTTTAAAGATGCCTATACTTTCTACAAACTCTGTGCCAAATGTCAAATGACAGGTTGAATCACACGAAGAAACATAATGCCCCTTACACCGATCTTGGAGGTAGAAAATTTTGATTTATGGGCATCGATTTCATGGGACCCTTTCCTATGTCTTATGGCAACCAATTCATCTTGGTAGCTGTAGACTATGTTTCAAGTGGGTTGAAGCTATTCCGACGAGAACAAATGACAACCAGGTTGTCATCAAATCCTTAAGGGAAAATATCATTTCGTGCTTTGGAGCCCCCATGCGATAATTAGTGACAACGGGAGTTATTTCTGCAACCAGGCTTTTGAAGCCCTAATGCGAAAATACTCTATTTCTCATAAATTGTCCACGGCTTATCACTCTCAGACGAACGGACAAGTGAAAGTTACTAATAGACAGATAAAACTGATATTGGAGAAAACTATAGGTCAGAACCATAAGGACTGGTCAATCAAACTCGTTGATGCCTTATTGGCATATTGGACTGCCTACATGACTGTCCTCGGTATGTCTCCATATCGAGTTATATTTGAGAAATCCTGCCATTTGCCTGTGGAGCTAGAGCACCGTGCTATGTGGGCGATAAAACAGTTGAACTTTGACTTAAAGAAAGCCGGTAACTTGAGAAAATTGTAGATTTTCGAGCTAGAAGAATTAAGAAATGATGCATACGATAACGCTCGAATCTCTAAAAATGGAACTAAACTCTTACATGACAAATCCATTCATATAAAAAATTGTCCCAGGACAAAAAGTTCTGTTATACAGCTCTAGACTCCACCTTTTTCCTGGTAAGCTGAAAACCAGGTAGTCAGGACCGTATATTATACATACAGTCTACCCTCATGGTGTGATTGAGATTTCTGATCCAAAGAGTGGCAACATGTTCAAAGTCAATGGTCAAAGACTTGAACCATTCTACACCACAGAATCTGAGTCACAAGTTATTTTCGAACTGTGTCTTTGTGACCCGGTGTACATGTGACCAAGTCTTTCTACCCTCTTCCCCGGTGTTTCTTGTACATCTTTTGGGACCTCCCTTGTAAATTAAAACAAAATAAAACAAAATAAAAAATAATAAAATATATAAAATACCAAAAATACAAATAAACAAAATATCAAAAAAATATTGGACCTAAGTGCTAAATAGCACTTAGGTTTTTCTTCCCTTTATATACCCCTTCTCCTTCTAATAAACCAGAATTTCCCTAAGGTTGCAATTTTCCCTTTTCACCTAGGGCAAATTTGGTAATCTATCCTTCTCAGGCACCTATATATATACCCCCCTCTATCTCTTTCGTTCTCTAACCTAACTTCTGAAACCAGATGTGAGAAGAAAGAAGCGAGCGCCGCCACTTAAAATTTTTTAGAGCCCTACCTCCCTGCCTTCGTCGCGTTTTCTCGGCCCTTACCGCTCATCCGCGGCTTTCTGGTGGAGTCTGGAGCACTGCCAAATTTTCCTGCAGTCGCTGCTGTTTGTAAATCTCAGATCTACTACCTGATTGCTTGTTACGCCTGTGGATTGCTCTCTGCAATCTAGTTTTGAATTCCCCCACGTAATCCGGGGGAGGTTTGCGAATTTCTTTACCATCTTTCGTATTTTCCGTCATGGCCCCATCTATAGTTGCTGAAAAAGACTTTGCTAGGATTTTTAGTGATATTAATAGTTATGGCCATATCTTTTTGGATCGAATTCGTGAATGGAATTGGTATGCATTAGTCTACGATAACTCTGACCATGAAACTTACCATTGTCCCGAGCTTGTCAAGCTCTTCTATGCTTCACTTGATCAAGCCTCTATTAACTTTGAGACAAACCAATTCATGGTGCACATGCCCACAGGGGACCTTGTTATAACTATTGATATATTGGAAGACTACACCCAAGTCCCCAGCAATCCGCACCATCGCGACCTCCTACCATTAATTGACTATATGACAGTCATGGGGGTTCGCTGTACCGAGTAAGATAGGGGGCTCAAAGCCAGTACAATGTTTCGCAACATCCATTGCGTTGGATGCTGGATCCAACGCAACATATTAGGGCTTGACTATACGACCTCCTTCAATAGGCCGGTGCTATAGATCATTCACGATCTCATGACTCGGCAGCACACCATCTGCATTAACACGACCATATTTCATGCTATCATTACTAACTCCATGCGCACACGCGGTGCCAAATACTCGCATCCCGTTTTGATCACTCGTCTGTGTAGGAATTTCTTACAAGATGCAGTCTTTGACTCGTACGATAGGGTATTTGTTGGACAAGAAAGGGCTATAGTGCTTACGATAGTTGCCTTCATGCTGTTTGGACTCCTAGTGTCCAGCCTGAAGATGCCCCAGCCGAGTTCTCTTCGGAGGAACTTTTGGAGGATGATGATGACCCAGCCTTTTGGCAGCAGGACCCCCCAACTGATTCACGAGCCTTCATGTCTACCATTTGGCGTGGCATGAAGAAGATATTTAAGGGGCAGGTTAGACTATGAAAGCAGGTAGAGAGCAGACATCTCGCTTAGACCGCATCGAAGAGGGTCTGTGGCGTTCACAGTTGGCTGGACCTAGCACCACCGCTGGTCCGAGCTGAAGGAGGGGGTGACATCTTTTCTTTACATATTTCATGCATATACTTTACTTGCATACATTGGGGACAATGCATGAGATAGGTATGGGGGGTAGATACTAACATAGAAGATTTTTTTTAGATTTTCTAGGATTTTCGTTTAGATTTTTCTTTTCTTATATTTATAAAAACAAAAAAAATATTTTCTGTGATCCATTTTTGAAAAGAATTAACTTGATCTTAGGAATAAAGGAAATTCTAAATTAGGATTTCTTAATATAAGTCAAAATAAGAAGTATTGTTGGATTTTTAGGAAAAGAATAGAAAGATAGCTAAATTTTGAATTTTTCCTAAACATTATATACATTTACATGTTGAGGGATTAATCAAGGACTTAGTAACTTTGTCTATATTTATATATAAAAAAAGAAAAAGAAAAAAGAGAAAAAGAAAAAATAATAATTAAAAACTTGATCACCAATTAAGCTGGTTAGTTGTGCCTTAAAACCAGTCACGCCTAAAGGTGGTTAAGTCCTTAGCATTCGTGGCCTAGCTTACTCGAGTACTTAGACCTTAGGGATGTATCTTCATCTGGTGCCCTAAGACCGTCTGGTTTGGGAGTCATTGGTAAAAGGCTCGCTACATGAGTAAATTAGAAAGCCTAATGAAGCTAAAGGAATAAATATATGTAAATATATAAATAAATATATAAAAGAAAAAAGAAAAAAATATGCATACATACATACATACATACATACATAATATATATATATATATATATATATATATATATATATATATATATATATATATATATTAATATACATATTCTAAGAACAATCCCTCATATATATGATGTATATATGTTAGGCTTGATACAAAATCTAGTTCTCTCTCTATTTTTGAAAACTTAACCTAAGTTGAAAACGAAACTTCAAATGGAGGCTTATAAAAAAGAAGAAAAAGTTTAGGGCAACCTGAAACCAAAAGATCACTAAAATTCTTGAAAAAAATGAATCATAAACTTTTTTGAAAAATCACTAATATTTTCTTTCACTTTGGATTTTGTGGGTGCAATCTGCTGAAAACCCTCAGGAGACAACACTCCTCCTCTAGGGTAACCTAGAGATTTAACGGCTTGTTGCACGAGCTCAGTGCAATCGTGTCACCTACGAAAGTGGTGTAATACTTTAGGGTTTTTTCTCTTTGCTTATTTTGCTCGGAGACGAGCAAAAGCTAGGATGGGGGTGTGATTGCAGTTCATTTTTGCATCATTTTTACACCACCTCACCATGCTTTATGATAATAAAAACGAGATTTTTATTGCTTTTCTCTCTTATTTTTCAGGTCATTATTTAATGGAGAAGAAGGCCCAAATCTTGGGATTTTTGAAGAATTAAAGGAGCTTTTACGAGCCCACAACCATGAAGCCCAATTCTGAAACAATTTAGAGTATATTCTCACACTTCTAGAAGCTCCAACTAGGCACACGTAGCCCAACAGAATGTCAGAGAATTTGTTGGGGCAACGGCCAAGATGCTGCCGCGGAAACGCGGCCCTGGCTGCGGATCCGCGGCACTTCCTTGGCTGTTGATCAAGCGTTTGATCCTACGGCTGTGGTGGAACGTGATCTTCTCCTGAAGCCTATAAATAGACTCCCAAGACCTCTGTAAAAAAGAGAGGAGAGAATAGCATTTTATTTAGGAAAATTGTTAGGATTTCTTCAAGCTCTCTTTAGTTTTCTTGTGTAATTTTCATTTTCTCCTTCTAGATCGTGAAAAGAGAGAGTGAGGGTGAGAGATCCCTGTAATTGAAGAAGTGACAACTTAATACAAGGGCTAAAGCTTTCCTTCCTCAAGTCTTTTCTTGTTCTATTGCATTACTTTCAAGTTCTTACTTTCTTGCATTTTCTTTCTACCATGTATTCTTGCTTGTTCTTATTTTCTATGGCTAACTAACTCACTAATATGACTAACTAACTCCTAACACTACTAACTACTAACTCTTGGGTGATTTCTAACTCATATGAATTGTTGGATGTTTTTATTTCTAAGCCTTGTGATTAACAAGTCTTTTATTCCCAATGATGATGAATAGTGTTTCAATTCTAGTGAATGCTTTGTACCACCTTCATATGATTCATATGTGCCTCATTTAGAGCCTTGTCCCTTGAACAAGTGCCTTGATGGAACATAAAGATGGATCACTTTAATATGCTAACACCTATTATACAAGTTTCTTAATTCATGCTAGCTTGTTATAGCTTTGATGGACTAATGAATCTTACATTCTTTCTTAGCATACCTAAGTGTGAATACTTATGTTCCATTATTGAGAATCTAGTGGGAGCCGATGATCCAAGGAGGCCACCTAGCCAAGCTTAGATGCGAATACAATCTCAATTTGGGACAATATTGATTTGACAAAGCAAGATGTACAATTGCCGATGAATTTACATGAGGCATGAATCACCCAACGAGCTTAGTAAGTTAGTAGTGTCGAATGTTAGTTAGTCATGACTTTCTCTTATTAGAATTTCAAAACTCCTTTCTAAAAACCTTCCTTTTTTTAACATCACCGTTTTTCTTAAACCGTCTTTCATTCCGCTTTCCATTCCATTCTTTTTTCTTAACAAAACTCTACAAAATTCTTCACTCTCTTTCTACCATGTTTTGTTTTCCCATTTTTTAACGAAGAAGAACTTTTGTTTTTCTTTTCAAAAACTTCAACATAAAAAATCGTGAATGCTTCCATCGCTAGTCCTCCTCCTCCCTGTGGATACGACCTGTTATAACTTATGCTACGAACGGTGATTCAAAAGAGTAAAGTAAATCTTCATACATATTCAAAGTTTGATAATCAGCACACAAACATGAACGTTTTACTCTAAACTCTTACTCAACTCAATTCCTCCTATTAAATAGTAGGTTAGATAGAGTGGTTTGTAATGAGATGTGGATTGATAGTCTACCAAATTCCTTTTATAGATATCTTAATCATTCCACCAATAACCACTCTCCCATGTTACTACATCTGATAGAAAGACCAATGTCAAAACCTAAATCATTTGGATACTTTAACTATTGGGCTGAGCGTGAAGGTTTTGAACAATTAGTTAAGGATGTTCGGAACTCGCAAGAAAAGGGACATAAACAATATCAAGTGGTTGTGAAATTGAAGAAACTCAAACAAAAGATCAACGAATGGATAAAACAGAAAGGAGTCTCACCCAAGTCAAAAATTGCAAATATCAGGCAGCAACTTGAGATATTGCATGAGTCTTTGTAGAATGATCATATGAACACACATATGCATGAAGCAAAATTAACCTGCAGGCTCAATTACATTTCTGGGTAGCAAAAGAGGAGGAGAAGAAAAGGAAAAAAAGTAGAGAGAACTGGCTTCATCTAGGGGACAGAAATATAAATTTTTTTTACAATGCTTGTGTAATACCTCTATTTTTGAATTACAAGATTTAATAAATGATAATAATATTTTTTATTGCATGTATTTTGTGTTAATTATTATTATTGTTATATATTATTATTATAGTTATTACTATTAGTAATTATTATTATTGTTATTGTTAAATATCTTTGTATATTATTGTTATTATTAATATTATTGATATTTATTTTGTGTATTATTCTTAGACAAGCTCACTTCTTGCCCCTTATTTTTCTCTTTTTTTTTCTTTCATTTTCTTATTCTTTATCCTAAGCCCAATCCCAACCCAAGTATCCATTTCTATATGCTTTACCTTTTTCCAGTAGCCCATATCCATTTCCTATCTTTTTTTATTTTTTCTTGGCCCATGCCATGAGCCCATTTCCATTCCTATTTTTCTTTTATTTGAGCCAAAACCCAAGCCAAAACCTATTACACAATATCTAATTTAAATCTTATTTCAAATTCAAATCCTAACAAAAATCATATCTAATTCTAACTTACCAAAATCTACATCCTATGTTCAAAATCACAATCTCAACTAATTCTATTTCAAAATAAAATCCTAACTAATCTTTAATCTATCTTAATCCTTATCGTATCAACTAAATCTTAAATTCTAATTATGTAATTCTATATCTTAAGTCCCTAATCACTAACCCTATATCTTTCTCTTCCTATATTTAATCCTATCTAATCCTATCCATCAAATCTAAATCTTAACCAACCCAATCCTTATATATCCTAACTACTAAATTTTATAGTTATGTTAATTAAATAAAAATCCTAACTAACCTAATCTTTCATTATCTCCTAATCCTAATCATCTAATCTTAAATTATCCTAATCCTAAATATATAATCACGATCAATTAACATCTCCTATATAAACATCTAATCCTAAACCAAAACCCTAACTTAATCTTCTCCTCCTTCCTTTGCTGGTAGCCCCAACCCATCATACGACCTCCTATTTCTTCTCCAGCGAGACTGTGGCGCCCCGATCCGACGGGTACGGGGATGCCACTGTGACGTACATACGTAAGACGATGGTACTACCACTTGTATACGCTAAGCATCAATACAACACAATACAGGGATCAGAGTGCGAAAATATGTGGTGTTATACATTCCAAAATAAAATAGTACAAATACTTAGTCATCACAGATTATGACATAATATTACATAAATATTACATCACCAGATAGTACAAAAGTAGACTGATCATGATACAAAAGATAAAGACTCACGAGCTGGAGAGGGAGTCTTGCGAGTGGGGAAGACGAGATGGAACTATGGCTGATCTGCCTACTCCTCGAAGTAGGCCTGGTCCTTAGCTGAAGGGTTCACCTCAGTCTAAGCTGCTAAATCTGGACATACAAATTCAGGTTTGTTAGTGGGCAACCTAGCGAGTGCAAGAAGAACCCAAATGGCAAGTATAAATAAAAGCAAGTGCATCTGGTCAAGTATAATGTACCTAAATCAATAAGCATGGAATAACCAAAATCAATAAGCATAGTGAAATGTAAAAATGACATTAGAATTTATGTGGCATGAAATAAAAGTAGGTGCAGCAGGTCAAATGTCATGTAATCAAATTAGCAAGCATGGGGTAACTAAAATAGATAACAAATATGACAATGAAATTCATGTACCATTAAGTCAATTATCAAGTTATTATTAAGACTCGTTCAATTTGTATGTTTCAGTATATGACCAGTGCCATATACTTCCGCATACAAGTCAAGCGAGGTTGGTTATTGGAAATTGATGAGGAATGACGAATCGTGTTTAGAATGGGTCCAGTGCATGCCCGGGACAACGGTCCAAGAGTATCTGGTATTGAGCCGGAACGTACCGCTAGGCACCGGGACTTACTATATGCCTGAAGGTCTTAGTATACGCCCGAACAGGAATAGAGTGTCACCGTTCCCCACAGGGATATACCCAGGGGATTATAGCACACCCAGCAGGTAGGCAAGGGGGTAGGGGTGCCAGTACACCCCTCGAAAACCCCTGGTGGCCTCCAGCTCGAATCCAACAGGAATTAGTTGTACAATGTATATATGGCCACCATAAACATAGAAGCTATATTGATACCCATCAATTTTCCCTGTCCTGGTGTAAGTTGTTTAAATATAATAGAGTGTCAAATAATAAAGTCTACAGGATATTCACAAAAGTCCAATATCCATGGTTATCCTATTACGGGGGTCAATAGGAGTATAATATCAGGAGTAATGTCAGGAGCCTACCTATTTCAGGGGTTCAAGTATACAGGAGTTCAGGAGTACCAATGTCTGGTAATAATATAATAATCATGCCAAGTCCTTGTAAAAGTGATAGTCTTGAATATGTCATATAATGCAGGTCTCAGGGGTGGTGGTGTCCGGTCAAGGGCCCAATGTCAAGTTAATGTACTTGTACCACATGAAAGCATATCAAGTAAGGGTTAGCATGTGCAATATACCGGGGGTCAGGATCAGGTGATAAGTATGACATATATCAAGTACTGGTGTCTAATATCAGGTGCCGTGGATTAGGTATCAAATATAACATATAAAGTGTCGGTGTCAGATATCAAGTGCCGTGGATCAGGTATCAAATATAATTATATCAAGTGTCGGTGTCATAAATCATGCATCAAATATAACATGTCAAGTATGGGTAAATACCGAGTACAACATCATTTATTAACTCGCATAGCATGGTATCATGTACTAAAACTACAGTAGTAAGTGCTAGGCATGTTAAAATATCCACATATCAATATCATGCTATAAATACAAGAGCGTTTATTTTTAAGTGTATTAAAAAGTACTCGCCTGAAACAAGGATGAAATATCGGTTAAAAATTTGAGAAACCTGCGAACTGTACGAGCAATCCACTAGCCCATAGTTATATATTAAAATATATAAATATAAATATATATATAAATATTGAAAGGGAATGGAGAGGAGAGAGAGGAGAGAGAAAGTTGTAGGAAGGAGAGAGAGAAAGAGAGAAAATAGGGTATTTTTAGAAAAGGATTATGAATTAAAAGGGGAGGGGTAGGGTTGTAAATATAGGGAAGTAATTTGAGAATGAGGTGGAGGGCATTTTAGGGATGTAAGAAAAGTGGATTTATTTAGGGAAAAGAAAGAGAAAGAAAAGAAAGAAAGAAAAGAAGGAAAGAAGAAAGAAAGAAAGAAAAAAAGAAAAGGAGGGAGGGGGTGGCCGGTCGGCCACCGGCGGCGGCGGCGACGCCGCCGGGAAGGGGACGGGCGGCGCACGTGTCCAAGGGGAGGGGATGGGAGGTGGAGTTGGCTTGGTTGTTTGGAGTTGGTGGAGGAGTTGTTGGTGGTAGTTGGTGGTGGTGGTGTTCTGGTGGTGATTGGTGGTGTTGGGGAGTTAGAGGAGGAGGAGGAGGTGATGATGGGATGGTTGGAGTGGTGGATTTGATAGAGGTGGTGGTGAATTTTGGAGGAGGAAGGGTGGTGGTGGTGATGGGTTATGGTGAAATTGGAGGTGGTGGGTGGTTGATGGAGGTTGAAGGAGGTGGTAGAGTGGAGAGGGGTTGTGGTAGAGTGGATGGCCGGCCTAGGGGCGGTCTGCAGTGGTGGTGGTGATGGTGGAGGCGGCGGCCATGGAGAGGAGGATATGGGTTTGGTTTTTGTGTTTTGTTTGAAGTAGTTAAGATGAAATTGAAATGAAAAAATGAAAAGATAAGGAAGGAGGTGGGAGGTTTTTAATGAGGAGGAGGGAAAATGGAGATGATGAACAGGGATGGGGGGATGGGCTGCAGTAGCAGCCCATCATGCCTCTGTTGTTGCTGCTGTGGCTGTAGAGCTGGGAAACGCAGGGTAGGGGAGTCAAGGGGGGAGAAAGAAAAGAAAGAAAAAGAAAGGAAATTAAAGAAAAATTAAGAAAAGAAAATAAAATAGTATAAATTTTTTTATTATTAAATAATTTATTTATTATAGTTTCTATATGTGCAAAGTAAGGGAGTAGAGAAGGAAAAGCAAGAAAATAAATTGTCGGTAAATAATATTATTTTTTAATAGGGCGAAAATTCGACTGTTTCATAAACGTTCCAAAAAATTCTCAAAAATAGAAAATATTTTTTTAAGATACTTGGTGAAATCAGATTCGTGAAATTAAATGTAATTTTAAATTAAAAATCTTGAAATCTTCCAGCGATACTGGCCGACACCAGAATCGATGAAATTTTGATAAATTTAAAAAAATCTCAAAAAATGTTTTTAGATAGAAAATGAAATTCTAAGAAGTAAAGTGAAAGTTGTTTTTGAAAATTCAATCCTATTTGAAACTAAAAAACTGAGAATCAGTCAGCGATGCCGACCGACACCAGTTCTAGAGATTTTGCAGAAAAATTCTGAAAAATTCTAGAAAATCATGAAAAATCTAAAATATTAGGAAACAATGTTTGAAACGAAAATTGATCAAATCGGACTTTCAAAAGTCAAATCGGGCAGCAAGCTAGTATCGAGTTCTCCGTTCGGGTCAGGGCTTACTCTAGGTCTGAGAATCCAGATCTGATACTCAATAATATAAGCAATAACAACCAAAAAGCAAATATTGGAAGAAAATTGAACAATACGGTCGAAAAAATTTGGGACACGTATCAAGGTACGTATCCCGGGAACGGGTGCTACAATCTACCCACCTAACAAAAATTTTGTCCTCGAAATTTCTATAAGGAAAGAGATGAACTTGAAAATAAAGAATTGATAAGACAAGAGATAGAGTACATGATACAATTACCACTCAAGGCTCGAACATATGTGGGTAACGGTCACGAATGACGTCTTCCCGATCCCAAGTCGCTTCTCTCGGACTATGCCTGTTCCATGAAACTAGCACCAACGGGATGGTCCGATTCTTCAGGGGCTTGACACTTCTGTCCACAATAGCCATTGGTTGCTCAGTATAAGACAAATCTGGCTGCAACTCCAACTCTGAATAATCCAATACATGGCTCTCATCCTTGATGTATCTCCTCAGCTGTGATACATGGAACACATTGTGCACTCCTTCCAGTGTTGGCGGCAGTGCCAATCTGTAGACCACTTCTCCTACTCGCTCCAATATCTCGAATGAGCCTATATACCTCAGACTCAGCTTCCCACGTGCACCAAATCCGATTACTCCCTTGGTCGGAGATATCTTCAGAAACGCATGCTCTCCCACCTGAAACTCTAACGGTCTTCTATTGGAATCTGCCCAACTCTTCTGTCTGTCCTGTGCCGCACGCAGGTGCTCTTGGATGGCCCTGATCTTGTCCACTGCCTGCACTATCACATCTGGTCCCAAATGCCTTCTCTCACCAACTTCATCCCAACACAATGGTGATCTGCATCTCCGGCCGTATAGGGCTTCAAACGGAGCCAACTTGATGCTCGCCTGATAGCTGTTATTATAGGAAAACTCTGCCAAATGTAAATGGTCTTCCAACGATCCCTTGAAGTCTATCACACAAGCCCTCAACATGTCTTCTAGGATCTGAATGGTCCGTTTGGACTGCCCGTTTGTCTCTGGATGATAAGATGTGCTAAACTTCAGACAAGTCCCCAAACTCTCTTGAGGGCTCTCCCAGAAGCGAGATCTGAATCTCGTGTCTCTGTCCAACACGATACTCACAGGAACTCCATTCAGTCGAACAATCTTCCTCATATACTTGTCTGCCAGAAGCTCTGTACATTGTCCCACTCTGAAGGGTATGAAATGTGCTGACTTAGTGAGACGGTAAACAACTATCCATACTGCATTGTTCTCCTTTGGACTGCGGGGTAGAGCGGTGACAAAATCCATAGTAACACGCTCCCATTTCCATTTTGGTATTGGCAAAGGCTGTAGTAATCCAGCTGGTCTCTGGTGTTTAGCCTTCACTTGCTGGCATACTAGACACTTTGCCACATATTATGCGATCTCTCTCTTCATCGCATTCCACCAGAAATGTTGCTTCAGATCCTGATACATCTTAGTTCCTCCAGGAAGTATAGAGTAAGATGAGTTGTGGGCTTCGGCTAAGATCTTCTGTTTAATCGCCCCCTGAGACACACAAATTCTACCCTTGAAATAGAGTGCACCATCAGTATATATGCAAAATCTGACCTCAGCCCCGCTTCCACTTGCTCCCTAAACTTCAGCAATCTGTGATCTTCTCTCTGAACTTCTCTGATCTCCTCCATCAGTGTCAGCTGGATCTGAAATGCCATCAACTGCACGGATCCACTGACCCTCCGAATCACCATCAAATCTAGCCGCCTCATCTCCTTGAGTAACCTTTCTTGCTGAGTGAGCAGCATAGCCATGTTGGCTTCAGGTCTTCTACTCAGGGCATCCGACACAATATTAATCTTACCAGGATGGTACTGCAGATCTATATCATAATCTACCATCAACTCAAGTGTAATATTCCCTATCTAATAATACTGTATTTTAATTGTCTAAGTATTTATTTGGTTCCTCTGATTTTTTTCTTTCATTATTAGTTATAAATGTGTTTGTATAATCTGATAACCAAGCCCATTAGCCAATCCTACCAAGTCATACTTATGAATCTCTATTCTTTTTATTTTTTTCTTGATCCAAACCAAGCCCATAGGAGCCCAACCCATCAAGTCATTTTCTTTCTTCTTTTCATCATTCTTTCTCATCTTTTCTTTTGTTTGCTGAGCCCAACAAACAGCCCAGACCTAAACTCATATACCCATTACCCAATATTAAAACCAATCCAGATCATCCTAAATCAAAATCCTAACAACCAAATCAAATTTTAACAACTAAACCTAAATATCTCTAATTCTAATCTGAATATTAACCTAATCCATTTTTTTCCCTTTTTCCAAACACCCGGGGCTTCTTCCTCCGCGGCCTCGCCAGCAACATCCCGGAGTGCTGCCTCCCTCCATCTCTCCCCAGCGCTCAGGCCGCAGGCAGCACAGCCCTCCCCGGCGCGCGCACAGCAGTGCCAACGCAGCCGGAACCCCTCCTTCTCAGCCGTCGGCCTCCCCTCCATGGCAGCCTCGGTAACACCCGCAGCACACCACCAGGCCGCCACCCAGTAGACCAGCGCCCCCTGCCCTCTTTTCTCCGCCGACGCAGCCTCCACCCCCGCTGGAGCCCCCTCCACTGCACACCTCCGGCGAGACCGGCAACATCCGTGAGCTCCTCCTCCACAGCAGAACCACCATCACTCCTGGCCGCGCGCACACACAGCAGCCCACTTCGGTGAACCCCCAACTCCCCTCCCCCTTGCGAGCTGTCGTGACTGCCCTTGACCATATCCGCCACCACCCCCCAGGCCGGATCTCCCCCCTTGGCACAACCTTGCTCTCCTCGGCGATCTCCATCGCCCTTGTGTCGCTGTCTATCCTGGTCTGCATAGCACTCTCATGGATGTGCCCCTTCCTTGGACAGCACCCACCATCTCTCCCTCTCTGTAAATGTATATTCTCTCTTTCTCTCTCATTATCATATTTCTATTTCACTGTGTATATACCTATAAGTGCTGTGAATGGGCTGTGTTGTGCGAGAGTGTGCGTGTGTGTGATGACGTGTGTGAGTTTGCAGTTGTAGGTGTTTTGGTTATCATGTACTATGTGTGAGTGTTTGGTGTAATGTGTTGCATGGAATTGTTAGATAGGGTGTTAACATTAATATCGTATGTAGCTATAATTATGTTGGTGTTAATTTAATTGGTGTTCTCATTTTTGTGTGCTGTGTGTTTCGGGTTATTTACTTGTGTGGGAGCCATTTTCTGGCACTCCGTGGGTCGCCGTGGACCGTAGGCGAGTGCGAACGCACCCACGCCCTTCATGGTGAGATGCTCTATCCAATGACACCCTCCGCAGCCTCGGACGCCTTCGTCGGAACCTCCGTCGGTGCGCCACAAATCGGCTCGAGGTTAGTTTTACATTTATTTGTATGGTGGCATTTGTGTAATAATTGGGAAGTTCATTTAATTGTTTGTTAGTGTGTGCATGTAGGGAGGTGTGCGTGAGTGTGTGTTCATATATAGACATGGGTATGTATATATAATGCATTATATAGGTATGTATAGATGTATGTATATAAGCGTATATATGTGTATGTATGCATGGTTGTTAGTTTGTACCCATATATGTATGTGTACGTGGGTGAACACGTATGTGTCAGTGTGCTCGGGAGGGTGTTTAGTATATATTATATTTATTTGTATGTGTTGGTTATATGCTACAGTATTTCGGATCCGTTTGGTGAGATCTGGACCAGTTGCAAGAGACCCGAACTCGATTCGGATTCGTACTCGTTGTGAACTCGATACAATGGTGATTCGAAGACCGACCCATGGGATGACCCGTAGATCAGTACTGGTTCATGCAGTGAAGACCAGATGTAACGCCCCGATCCGGAGGGTACGGGGACGTCACTGCGACGTACATACGCAGGTCAGAAATACCCTTACGTATATACGCTAAGCATCAGTACAAACAAGAATCAGAGTACGACAAGGCGTAGCGTCCTTTCATATGCCAACATAAGAAGTACAAGTACAAGGTTATCACAGAATGTGACATATATTTACATATTGCATGCATCATATATCACAGCCAAACTCGAAAGTACGATTTACAAGATAATCACAAAGATGCTCACGAGCTGAAGAAAGGTCCGCGAGCCAAAAGGAAAGTCTGGGATGACAGCAACCGAGACAAATCAGCCTGCTCGGAAAGGAAAGCCTGGTCCTCCACAGAAGGCTCCACCTCGATCCAAGGTTCGGAACCTGAACATACAAATTCACGGGAGTCAGGACCTCCCAAACAAGTAATCAGGTAACAGCCGAGTGGCATAAGAGGAAAGAGCATGAGAGGTGGTGCAATATCATGAGTAATCAGCCAGCAAGTAAAAGAAGCACAACACATATAGAATGAAAGGGCGATGTATACGCTTAAACTACGGCTTCACGAGACTAGTACCTCGAGGGAATAATCCAAACAAGAAAACCCTCATCTATATACCTTTATCTCGTGTCACCGTAATCCCCACGCATACAACACCCACAATTAACGTCTTTTTATTATTATTATTATTATTATTATTATTATTATTACTTACCTTACTCTGATATCTAGCTATGTGGACTAGCGTCCCAGCACACATAGATCCATATCCCAGTAAAGCAAGGTTGTTATTGGAAACTAGCGGGGGTATCAACGAACTATGTTTACAGTGGGTCCCGTGCATACCCGGGACCACGGCCCAGGATGTTCCGTTGCTTGGTGGACGGAACCTGCCGCTAGGCTAACAGGAGGGACTTATTGTATGCCCTTATCATGATGGTACCAGGAATGAGGGAGCCAGCACTCCCCTCGGTCGCCTGGAGGCCCACAGGTCAGACCGGAAATTTAGTTGCACAACATACCTAATACCACTGTAAACACGAACACATATTGATAGCCGCATGTTTTCCCCGACCCAATGTAAGTTGTCTCATTTTATGAATATTAGATAATTATCAATTTTCGGGAATGAGCGGGAACATGTCAGGAATACAGGTATATCAGGAGTACTGGTTTGTACTATCATGTTATCAAGTTTGTAAATCATGAAGTCCGGTTATCATTCCCGTTATAGTGATAATTACAGGAGTCAGGTGTATCATGCCTTGTGTTAATAGATAGCATGATAAGAGGTGATATTCATCAAGTAACATGTCATGAAATAACAATAAATAATGCATATAAGATTTATTCCCAGAAAATGATAAATCAGAGTAATTAGCCAAGATTAGTCGGCTAGGGAGCAGACGCGGGAAAGGTAGGCAGACGCGGGAAAGGTAGGCAGACGCGCGAAAGGTAGGCAGACGCGCGAAAGGTAGGCAGACGCGGGAAAGGTAGGCAGACGCGCGAAAGTAGGCAGACGCGCGAAAGGTAGGCAGACGCGCGAAAGTAGGCAGACGCGCGAAAGTAGGCAGACGCGCGAAAGTAGGCAGACGCGCGAAAGGTAGGCAGACGCGCGAAAGTAGGCAGACGCGCGAAAGTAGGCAGACGCGCGAAAGTAGGCAGACGCGCGAAAGTAGGCAGACGCGCGAAAGGTAGGCAGACGCGCGAAAGTAGGCAGACGCGCGAAAGTAGGCAGACGCGCGAAAGTAGGCAGACGCGCGAAAGTAGGCAGACGCGCGAAAGGTAGGCAGACGCGCGAAAGTAGGCAGACGCGCGAAAGTAGGCAGACGCGCGAAAGTAGGCAGACGCGCGAAAGTAGGCAGACGCGCGAAAGTAGGCAGACGCGCGAAAGGTAGGCAGACGCGCGAAAGTAGGCAGACGCGCGAAAGGTAGGCAGACGCGCGAAAGGTAGGCAGACGCGGAAAAGGTAGGCAGACGGAGAACAAAACTGACTTTTGAAGGTTGAGTTTGTTAATAAATATGAAATAATATCCAAGTCTTGGCGAGTAGAATTACTCGCCTAAAGTGCGTCCGACGCAGAGAAACTCAGTCCCAATCCAAAGGAGGGTACTGGTCCTCACAAGTTGATGGAGAGGTGTTGTGGTTGCTTGGAGAGGATGGAGGTGCAAGTCTAGTTCACCATGCAAAAACGGGATCTTGCAAACGTTGTTGCGGGGACGAAACTATAGTCCGTCGGAAAGAGGTTGTCGAGGAGGTGAAGGTGGTATGCTTGGTGGTGGCCATGGTGGTGTAGGTGGTGGTGGAAATGGTGGTGAAGCTTTTTGGTGAAGATGGGTTCTTTGAAGTCTCTTGGTGAAAGAGGTTGAAGGAGATGGTGTTTGTGGTTGAAAATGAAGGAGGAGATGGAGGAGTATGATGTAGAAGGATTTGTGGTGGAGAAAAGGCTTTGGTGGGTGGTGGTGATGGCCGGCCAAGGAGCTTGGTGGTGGTGAGCTTGCTGTTGGAGCTTGCAGGAAACAAAGGAAATGAAGAAAATGAAGGAGAGAGATGATAGAAGTTATATATATATATAGAAGGGGAAAATATTATAATAATGAGCCATCATTACTTTCCCTCCAATGAGTGTGGCGTTTGCAAGGTCCCAAGGCTGCGTTTAGGCCAAAATGGAGCCAAACGCGGGAGCTTCAAGGCTGCGTCCAGAGAAAAACGCAAGGAAGCTGCGTTTCAAAGGAAAAGGACAAAGCATGGGGGATTTGACTTGAGTTGAATTAGCCCATACGCATTTAATGCAGTAAGGAGAGGATCACCGCTTTTAATGATGGATCCAGTTGGCAAAACTCGCGTTTGAAGAAGGAGAGAGAAAAATGGAAAAAGAGAGGAGTGAAATAGTTGAATAGTTTCCCGGTATCTGGGAAAATACCGAGAACTCCGGAAAGGTCCAAAAATTGAAGTATCTCGGAAAGCTTTCCAAAAATTCACAAAAATCATAAATATTATAAAACGATTTTTGGTGGAATCGGTTTTCAGAAATTCAATTCCATTTTCAAAATAAAAATCCTGAAATATACTGGGATCGGTGTCTACACCGGGTAGGCTGGATTTTTGATAAAATCTGAAAATTCCCAGAAAATGCCTAAAGGAAGAAAACATAATTTTAATAAGGAATGTGAAAGCAGAACCCGGAAATTTGGTTCCAATAGCAAATTAAAATTCCTGGAATCAACCAGTGATACTGGCCGACACCGGTTTTGAAGATTTACAATTTAATTCCGAAAAATTCCAGAAAATCCTGAAAAATCTTAGAATATTAAAAATAATATTTGAAACTAAAATTAGTCACATCTGAATATCAAATAGATCAAATCATACAGTACTACTACATGAGTAAGGATAGTAGAAAATAAAATATAATAATAATAGAAGAAAATATGCTCAAAAATCAGGATACGTAACTGTGCACGTATTCTGGGAGTGGGGTGTTACAATCTATCCACCTTACAAAAATTTCGTCCTCGAAATTTCAGGAAGGGGAAGATGACTGTAGAGAGAATAGGAAGAAGGGTTTTACCAACTAAGTTGTAAATAGATGGGGGTAACGCTCACGAATAACGTCCTCTCGTTCCCATGTAGCCTCTCCTGGTGCATGCCTATTCCAGAAACTAATACCAATGGTATGGCCTTATTCTTCAGAGTCTTAACACTCTCGTCCAGGATGGCCATCGGCTGCTCTTCGTAAGACAAATCAGGCTGTAGTTCCAATTCAGAGTGATCCAGAATGTGACTCTCATCCTTGACATACCTCCTCAACTGTGATACGTGGAATACGTTGTGTACTCCGTCCAAAGATGGCGGTAGTGCCAATCGGTAAGCCACATCTCCCACACGATCCAAAATTTCGAATGGGCCGATGTACCTCGGACTGAGCTTTCCACGTGTACCGAAACGGATTACCCCTTTGGTGGGTGATATCTTCAAAAACACATGGTCACCTGTTCTGAATTCCAATGGTCTCCTACTTGTGTCTGCCCAGCTCTTTTGTCGGCTCTGTGCTGCCCGGAGGTGATCTCTGATAATTCGGACTTTATCCGTTGTCTGAACTAGTATATCTGGTCCCATAAGTCTCCTTTCGCCGACTTCGTCCCAACATATCGGCGACCTGCACTTTCTGCCATACAATGCCTCAAATGGTGCCATTCTAATACTAGCCTGATAGCTGTTATTATAGGAGAATTCTACCAAATGGATATAGTCCTCCCATGACCCTTTGAATTCTACCATGCAGGCTCGTAACATGTCTTCAAGGATTTGGATAGTCCGTTCAGATTGTCCGTCTGTCTGGGGATGATACGAGGTACTGAATTTTAGACGAGTTCCTAATTTCTCTTGGAGACTTTCCCAGAAATGTGATCGGAATCTCGTGTCTCTGTCCGACACTATGCTAACTGGAACTCCGTGTAGACGGACGATTTCTTTCATATATTTATCTGCAAGAGCCTCTGTCGACTGACCTACTCTGAAAGGTAGAAAGTGAGCTGCTTTGGTGAGGCGGTCAACGATCACCCACACTGCATTGTTACCCTTAGGACTGCGGGGTAGAGCTGTAACAAAATCCATGGTGATATGTTCCCATTTCCATTCTGGTATTGGCAATGGTTGTAGAAGTCCAGCTGTTCTCTGGTGCTCTGCCTTTATCTGTTGACAAACTAAGCACTTGGCCACATACTGGGCTATCTCCCTCTTCATGGCATTCCACCAGAACTTCTGCTTCAAGTCCTGATACATTTTAGTTCCTCCCGGGTGAATGGAATAGGCCGAACTATGTGCTTCTGCCAAAATTTTCTGTCGGACTTCTCCTTGGGGAACACAAATTCGGTTACCAAATACAGTGCATTATCCGAATGGATGCGGATATCCGATCTCAATCCAGCTTCTATTTGAGCTCTGAATTTCTGTAATCTAGGGTCTTCTTTTTGAGCTTCTTTAATCTCATCCACCAAGGTTGACTGGATCTGAAAGGTCATCAACTGTCCTGTCCTATCGACTCCTTGTACTATCATCAGGTCCAGTTTCATGATGTCCCGAATTAACTCCTTCTGATGCGTAAGTAGTACTAGCATTTTATTCTCTGGCTTCCTGCTCAATGCATCTGGTACTGTATTGACTCTGCCTGGATGATACTGTAAATCTATATCATAATCTGCCATTAATTCAAGCCACCGTCTCTGTCTCATGTTCAATTCTTTCTGCGTGAAGACATACTTAAGACTTTTGTGATCAGTGTAGATTAGCACCTTGTCTCCCAGAAGATAATGCCTCCAGATTTTCAATGCGAATATTACCGCCGCCAGCTCTAAGTCGTGAGTTGGGTAATTCTGCTCATGTGGCTTCAGTTGCCTGGATGCATAAGCTATGACATGACCATGCTGCATTAATACACACCCTAGGCCTTTCCCGGATGCATCACTGTATATAACCATCCCTCCTCTTCCTGAAGGAGTCTTCAAAACTGGAGCTGTAATGAGTCTCTCCTTTAATTGCTCAAACGCTGCAGCACACTCCTCGGTCCATATATATATTTCTCCTTTCCGGGTGAGCTTCGTTAACGGGGCTGCAATTTTAGAAAAATCTTGGACAAAGCGCCTGTAATATCCGGCCAATCCAATAAAACTCTTAATTTCTGTTACTGTCCTTGGAATAGGCCAGTCCTTCACTGCCTGAATTTTACTGGGGTCTACTGAAATTCCTTCTTCTGAAATTATGTGTCCAAGGAAGGCCACACTATTTAACCAGAATTCACACTTGCTTTGCTTAGCATGAAGTTGTTCCTGTTGGAGAGTCTGTAACACTATTCTCAAGTGGTCTGCATGCTCTCTGTCGTTCTTCGAATAGATCAAGATGTCATCTATGAAAACAACTACAAACTGATCCAAATATGATGAGAACACTCTGTTCATCAGATCCATGAAAACTGCAGGGGCATTGGTGACTCCGAAAGGCATAACTAGAAATTCATAATGACCATAGCGAGTTCGGAATGCTGTCTTCGGAATATCTTCTCTCTTCACTTTTAGTTGGTGATAACCCGATTGTAAATCCAATTTTGAAAACACTCGAGCTCCATGAAGCTGATCAAACAGATCATCAATTCTTGGTAAGGGGTACTTGTTCTTGATGGTAACCTTGTTTAACTCTCTGTAGTCTATACACAACCGCTTACCACCGTCTTTCTTGTTGGCCAATAGCACCGGAGCTCCCCATGGTGAAGCACTTGGTCTAATCAATCCTTTGTCAGAGTATTCTTGTAGCTGTTTCTTTAAAATCTCCAACTCTGTGGGTGCCATCCTATATGGAGCTTTGGATATCGGAACTGTACCTGGAAGGGTATCAATAGAGAACTCAATTACCCTATCAGGTGGAAGTCCTGAGATCTCCTTAAATACTTCTGGAAACTCATTCCAAACTGGCACTCTCTTCTTCTGGATCTCACCAGCAGTCATCTGTGCTTTTCCTTTGACAGGTTTGCGTTCTCCTTCAAATTGGAACTCAGGCTGAAGCGGTATCCTGAAAATGACTTTCTTGTTTCGACAATCAATGACTGCATGGTATTTGCTGAGCCAAGTCATGCCTAAGATTATGTCGTACCCTTTAGTATCTAGTACGAGCATATCTATGGCCAAGGTCCTGTTACAGAGTTCTACAGGGCAATCAATACAAACCTTAGTAGATACGACTACTCCATTCCCTGTACTAATCTCCCATTGGTGGTCTAAAGTTCGAACAGGTATATAATGCAAGGCAACAAAACGATCAGATATGTAACAATGAGATGCACCCGAATCAAAGAGGGCAAGAACGGGCTTCGAGTGTACCCTGATCTTACCTGTTACCACTTCTCCAGAAGTTTCGGCCTCTTCCGCTGTCAGGTTGTAAGCTCGTCCTCTTCCACGGCCTGCTGCAGCTCTAACTCCCCTCTGGACTGGGCGGATAACTTGCTGTGGGGGAGGGGGAAGAGCTCTCCTAACCATTTGTCCCTGGTTCCTCTGTCCATCTGGCCCTGGAAGTGCTGGTAATGCTGGGTTGACCATTCCCATTCTCTTGTGGGGGCAGACTTCTACTGAATGATCACGGGAACCACATGCCAGGCATAACCCATTTGCCCTACGGCAATTCTGTTGAGTGTGACCCGGTTTCTGGCAATAGTTACAAACGGGAAATGGTTGGGTTGTCTGAAAGGGGGCTCGCCGAAATGGTCGTCTCATTGGCGGAACCCTCGCTGCTCTGTATGGACCTCCTCTCCTGCTTGTGGAAATGGCCTCTTCATGGCCTGGTTCCTCATCATGTTAGTCTTCCCTTTCTCCAGTCCTCGCTCAACTTCCCGAGCTATGGTGAGGACTTGGGAATATGTTTTCAGCTGCTGGGGCATCAAGAGGATCTGAATGTCCATTCGCAAACCCTGTTGGAATCTACTCGCTCGCTTCTCTTCATCAGCTACCATATATGGAGCGAAGCGGCTCAGCCTCAAAAACTCAGCGGCATATTCGTCCACAGACCGGTTCCACTGCTGAAGTCGGATGAACTGTTCTTCCATCTCTTTCTGAGCGGTGGCAGGGAAAAATCTACTATAGAAGCTTTGGGAAAACTGATCCCACGAGACAGGTTTCTCTAATCTTGCTTCCTCAGCTAGCCACCAGGTCCTGGCTACATCCTTTAGTTGAATCTTAGCGACCTCTACTTGATTTTCCTTTGGAACCCGGGCTGCGTTCAACAGATCTGTGGTGTCAATCAGCCATTGCTCAGCCTCTAGTGGTCTCTCTTCTCCGGTGAATATCGCCGGTTGCAATCGCCTAAAGTCTGATACATTCCCCGGCCTCTGTTCCTTAGGAGTTGCTAACTCTTGCCGAAGGAGTTCCGTCTGCTGTTGCTGATTTTCCATCATAGTCTGGATAACCCTCAGTATTTCAACATTCTCCCCCGTGGGTCCATTGGAGGCTTGCCCGGCATTGTTACGACTCGCCCTTCTATCCATACTTATGTTGGTAAAAAGGAGACTGGAAATTGGAAAGACGAAAGGATTTTAGGACACAAGGAAAGGAATCAAGAAGGACAAGATAACCTTGTACACTGTAGTTGGCAATGGCAAATTCCATTAATTTGCTGCTTGATTGTACTATAGGTGTGAGAGCCTAGGCTCTGATACCAACCTGTAACGCCCCGATCCGGAGGGTACGGGGACGTCACTGCGACGTACATACGCAGGTCAGAAATACCCTTACGTATATACGCTAAGCATCAGTACAAACAAGAATCAGAGTACGACAAGGCGTAGCGTCCTTTCATATGCCAACATAAGAAGTACAAGTACAAGGTTATCACAGAATGTGACATATATTTACATATTGCATGCATCATATATCACAGCCAAACTCGAAAGTACGATTTACAAGATAATCACAAAGATGCTCACGAGCTGAAGAAAGGTCCGCGAGCCAAAAGGAAAGTCTGGGATGACAGCAACCGAGACAAATCAGCCTGCTCGGAAAGGAAAGCCTGGTCCTCCACAGAAGGCTCCACCTCGATCCAAGGTTCGGAACCTGAACATACAAATTCACGGGAGTCAGGACCTCCCAAACAAGTAATCAGGTAACAGCCGAGTGGCATAAGAGGAAAGAGCATGAGAGGTGGTGCAATATCATGAGTAATCAGCCAGCAAGTAAAGAAGCACAACACATATAGAATGAAAGGGCGATGTATACGCTTAAACTACGGCTTCACGAGACTAGTACCTCGAGGGAATAATCCAAACAAGAAAACCCTCATCTATATACCTTTATCTCGTGTCACCGTAATCCCCACGCATACAACACCCACAATTAACGTCTTTTTATTATTATTATTATTATTATTATTATTATTATTATTACTTACCTTACTCTGATATCTAGCTATGTGGACTAGCGTCCCAGCACACATAGATCCATATCCCAGTAAAGCAAGGTTGTTATTGGAAACTAGCGGGGGTATCAACGAACTATGTTTACAGTGGGTCCCGTGCATACCCGGGACCACGGCCCAGGATGTTCCGTTGCTTGGTGGACGGAACCTGCCGCTAGGCTAACAGGAGGGACTTATTGTATGCCCTTATCATGATGGTACCAGGAATGAGGGAGCCAGCACTCCCCTCGGTCGCCTGGAGGCCCACAGGTCAGACCGGAAATTTAGTTGCACAACATACCTAATACCACTGTAAACACGAACACATATTGATAGCCGCATGTTTTCCCCGACCCAATGTAAGTTGTCTCATTTTATGAATATTAGATAATTATCAATTTTCGGGAATGAGCGGGAACATGTCAGGAATACAGGTATATCAGGAGTACTGGTTTGTACTATCATGTTATCAAGTTTGTAAATCATGAAGTCCGGTTATCATTCCCGTTATAGTGATAATTACAGGAGTCAGGTGTATCATGCCTTGTGTTAATAGATAGCATGATAAGAGGTGATATTCATCAAGTAACATGTCATGAAATAACAATAAATAATGCATATAAGATTTATTCCCAGAAAATGATAAATCAGAGTAATTAGCCAAGATTAGTCGGCTAGGGAGCAGACGCGGGAAAGGTAGGCAGACGCGGGAAAGGTAGGCAGACGCGCGAAAGGTAGGCAGACGCGCGAAAGGTAGGCAGACGCGGGAAAGGTAGGCAGACGCGCGAAAGTAGGCAGACGCGCGAAAGGTAGGCAGACGCGCGAAAGTAGGCAGACGCGCGAAAGTAGGCAGACGCGCGAAAGTAGGCAGACGCGCGAAAGGTAGGCAGACGCGCGAAAGTAGGCAGACGCGCGAAAGTAGGCAGACGCGCGAAAGTAGGCAGACGCTAGAAAGTAGGCAGACGCGCGAAAGGTAGGCAGACGCGCGAAAGTAGGCAGACGCGCGAAAGTAGGCAGACGCGCGAAAGGTAGGCAGACGCGCGAAAGTAGGCAGACGCGCGAAAGTAGGCAGACGCGCGAAAGTAGGCAGACGCGCGAAAGTAGGCAGACGCGCGAAAGTAGGCAGACGCGCGAAAGGTAGGCAGACGCGCGAAAGTAGGCAGACGCGCGAAAGGTAGGCAGACGCGCGAAAGGTAGGCAGACGCGGAAAAGGTAGGCAGACGGAGAACAAAACTGACTTTTGAAGGTTGAGTTTGTTAATAAATATGAAATAATATCCAAGTCTTGGCGAGTAGAATTACTCGCCTAAAGTGCGTCCGACGCAGAGAAACTCAGTCCCAATCCAAAGGAGGGTACTGGTCCTCACAAGTTGATGGAGAGGTGTTGTGGTTGCTTGGAGAGGATGGAGGTGCAAGTCTAGTTCACCATGCAAAAACGGGATCTTGCAAACGTTGTTGCGGGGGACGAAACTATAGTCCGTCGGAAAGAGGTTGTCGAGGAGGTGAAGGTGGTATGCTTGGTGGTGGCCATGGTGGTGTAGGTGGTGGTGGAAATGGTGGTGAAGCTTTTTGGTGAAGATGGGTTCTTTGAAGTCTCTTGGTGAAAGAGGTTGAAGGAGATGGTGTTTGTGGTTGAAAATGAAGGAGGAGATGGAGGAGTATGATGTAGAAGGATTTGTGGTGGAGAAAAGGCTTTGGTGGGTGGTGGTGATGGCCGGCCAAGGAGCTTGGTGGTGGTGAGCTTGCTGTTGGAGCTTGCAGGAAACAAAGGAAATGAAGAAAATGAAGGAGAGAGATGATAGAAGTTATATATATATATAGAAGGGGAAAATATTATATAATGAGCCCATCATTACTTTCCCTCCAATGAGTGTGGCGTTTGCAAGGTCCCAAGGCTGCGTTTAGGCCAAAATGGAGCCAAACGCGGGAGCTTCAAGGCTGCGTCCAGAGAAAAACGCAAGGAAGCTGCGTTTCAAAGGAAAAGGACAAAGCATGGGGGATTTGACTTGAGTTGAATTAGCCCATACGCATTTAATGCAGTAAGGAGAGGATCACCGCTTTTAATGATGGATCCAGTTGGCAAAACTCGCGTTTGAAGAAGGAGAGAGAAAAATGGAAAAAGAGAGGAGTGAAATAGTTGAATAGTTTCCCGGTATCTGGGAAAATACCGAGAACTCCGGAAAGGTCCAAAAATTGAAGTATCTCGGAAAGCTTTCCAAAAATTCACAAAAATCATAAATATTATAAAACGATTTTTGGTGGAATCGGTTTTCAGAAATTCAATTCCATTTTCAAAATAAAAATCCTGAAATATACTGGGATCGGTGTCTACACCGGGTAGGCTGGATTTTTGATAAAATCTGAAAATTCCCAGAAAATGCCTAAAGGAAGAAAACATAATTTTAATAAGGAATGTGAAAGCAGAACCCGGAAATTTGGTTCCAATAGCAAATTAAAATTCCTGGAATCAACAGTGATACTGGCCGACACCGGTTTTGAAGATTTACAATTTAATTCCGAAAAATTCCAGAAAATCCTGAAAAATCTTAGAATATTAAAAATAATATTGAAACTAAAATTAGTCACATCTGAATATCAAATAGATCAAATCATACAGTACTACTACATGAGTAAGGATAGTAGAAAATAAAATATAATAATAATAGAAGAAAATATGCTCAAAAATCAGGATACGTAACTGTGCACGTATTCTGGGAGTGGGGTGTTACACCAGACGGCGATTCGTTTCCGAAATCACGTCATTTCATGTGAATATTTTTTCTTATGTCAATTTCTTCTTTATCGTTATTGTGTATTATTCGTATTATTTCATGTGAGTTTCTGTTATATTTACCAGCTTGACTTGTTGTGTCATTTCATGAGACATTAGGAATTGTTCACTTATCTGTGTATTTGATATGAGTGTGTATCAGTGTCAGTTTGTTCATCATTGTTAGCTTAGTGATTGGTCGCTAATGTTGCATATTTAGTATCATATTTCCATAATTATTATAGAATAAAACTTTGCATTGTCCTAATTAATTGTTTAATTTATTTGCAGGCCCATTCTTTAAGGAGATGAAGAGAAATGAGCCCAAAGCCCACCAAAATTCTGAATTAAATCAAAGTTAATTCGACCTCAGAGAATCAGGGCAAAATCAAGAGGTTGAAAACCGATTGAGAAGAATCCTCTCAGAATCGATCGGTTAAAGCCAAGAATCAAAGGCCATTTCGTCACACTCCCTGACTCAAACTGAAAATCCAACTAAGATAAAGTCAGAAGACAAAACCAGGGAAACCACCAACAGGGTGTGTCCACCTGGCCACACCCTTGCCGCGGAAACGCGGCCAAAGCCGCGTTTCCGCGGCTGTTTGAATGTTGTTGGGGGAGCGTTTGCTTCCCCAATATTCCGGGATCCTACCTGTTAGGGTTTTGCCTATAAATACAGGTTTCAGCTGAGCAAAATGGGACGACCATGCAGAGATAGGATTTAGACTAGTTTTCCATTTTTTAGTTTAGGTTTTTGTTTTCTTTTTCATGTAATTTTAGTTTTCATTAATGTAATTCAGAGGAGATCAGACTTTCATCGAAGAACAAGAATGAAGCTTGAGCTGAAAGTGACACTGGTGTAAGGTTTCTTTCTTTTCTTTGATCGTTATGAAATCGAATCTATGTTCTTTCTTTGTATGTACTTCATTTTAGTTTTCTTCTTCTTCTTCTTTTCTACTTCACTTTTTTTTTGGTACAATTGTCTTCCAAGTGAGTCTAAAAGCATCGAAAGAGCCTTGCCTTTGCGTCACCGATAGCTCATGACGATAGAATTGAGTCTCTCTCTGTATCATTTCATGCTTGAGTTGTCTTGATGATGTAATGTGGAAGAGACCAATAATCAACTCTTATGGGCTATGCGCTGATTGCCTCCAATTCAAGGTAACATCGTAGCTGAAGATTCAAGGTAAGCTTTTGGTGAAAAGAAGGTAAGTAATTATTTTTATTTCTTTTCTTTTATTTCTGTAAATTAAATCACCAACACCATATCTTCCAAATCACTTCTTTCCCAACTCAGTTGTATAGTCGCTTTCTTTCCCATTTCTTTGTAAATAGTCATTCTCCATTCTTTGCCACCTTCTCATTCTACCATTTTCTTTCTAACTTTAACATAACTTCTTTTTTCATTTTTATTTCTTAAAAACAAAGAAGAACTTTCGTTTTGTCTTCATAAAGATTTCAATAAACAACTTTGAACGCTTCCATCGCAAACCCTCCTTGTGGATCACGACCCGCATAGCCACTTGCTATAGCGGTTAGAATTGAGCACTTGCACATCTTCATTCTTAAATCTAAAATTCTTTATTTTGTGTGCAGGTTTTGCCTCAATCAAAATTTTGGAGCCTTTGCCGGGGAGGGTAACGTTTTTATTGAAATCTGATTTTTATTGAAAATTTTTTAGAACTAAAACGAACTTTCTTCTCTGTTGTAGGTTATAGGGCAAGCAAAGTAGGAAATAAGATTGCAGTAACATATAAGTGGTCTTGGGCCTTTGCTCTAGAAAGCAGAGACCAAGTGCCCTCTGATTTACCGCGTTTTCGCGGCCAAAGCCGCGGATCCGCGGCAAAAGGAGTTGACTACTAAACAAGTTTTTTGCAGGGCTGCTTGTTTTGCAAAAATATTGTTTTCTGCAAACTTTATTTTTTATATGCCATCACATAAGCCTGCTAATAAACCAACAGTAAAATACTTATTGAAAAGATAAAAAATTGATTAGACATTTACATTTTAGGCACGTGTCTTTTCAATTCATTTATTTTTACTGTTGAAGAGTGCTAGAGTAAGGTACGTTCGCATTGCATCTAGAATAGGACTCATCTCTTGGTTGATTTTTATCGCTTTGAGTGAATCTTATTTTACATATCTTGTACACTTGCACAAATTGATTTTAAGTGCACCACCCATTAACAAGATAAGGTGGGGATTTAATCACCCTTCCTTGGCCCAAAAATCAGATTCCAAGCACTTACTAACCTGAGCCTAACTAAAAATGAGTAGATGTTGGCCCTAGGGACATCTCGGACTCAATTAGGAGATTATCCTAAGGGGGAAAGGTGTTAGAATTTGACTCCTGCCAAATTAGTGTCTAGGAAAGGGATTAAGGGCTGAAAGCCCGAAGATTGGTGGTTATTTAATTAAGGAACGTCTTTGATGGAAAACCTCCCACCAATTTTTCCTTGATCTGGCTGATTAGCTTGTGGTCAAAGTCTGCATTAGATCTCCTGTGGACAGTCTAACCAGTTAGGAGTCATCTAGGTCATAGGTCTACCCTAACTTAGTTTAGAATTTTTTCTTTTTGTTTGTTTACTTGTTTGTTTTTCTTTCTTTTTGTTTGTATTCTATTGTGTGATATGGCTTATAATAACAATTTTTTCAATTTTAATAATAATCTATATTACACACCGACTTCATTTTCGGATATTACCAACCCGGCATATCATAACTCTAACCAACCTAGCGTGCCGGATTGGTCTTATCCGAATCAATATAACCCATGTCCCAAATCTTATAACCATAATTTTCATAATAATTTCAACTCTTCACAGAGTCAGTGGGGATTCATGTCCCCCGAGTCCAATTTTCAACCAACCTGTCCTCCTTCTCCACCTAGTCCACAATATTTTCAAGATTCATACTCAGTTCCACCAGTCCAAAATAGAAAACTATCAATTTTGGAAATGAGTATGCGTGAGTCCAAACAAAAATCCCAAACTCTGATGGACTCACAATTTCACCACCAATTCCAAGACAACACTTCATCTTTTCATCAAAATAATGAACCTATCAACTATGAAAAGATGCTTGAAGCCATGACTCATGCTCAAAACGCTCGTAATTGTGACATAGATATGATGGTCCAATCTCTACGTTCTCACCGTTTGACCAGTTCTGATGTCACAAACTATTCTGTTAGAGCCGAAGAGTCATGTAATTTTGGAAATCAAGATTCCATTTCAGAACAGTCATTTGAACTTGCTCAACTCCAAATAATATTGATAGTTTGGCAAGTTATCCCTTACCTGAAATCGAACTTAAAAATGAATATGATCATGAACCTCAACTTAGTGATTCAATTTTACTTCCTGATTCAATAATGACTCCGGTGTCTTCACCTGACTTCAATCTTTTCCCTGAGTCAACATTGGATCCTGTGCCAATTCATCACGAAATTGAATCACCTATTTTTGATGATCATATTGAACTTGACCATTTTACACTTTTGAAAATCCTATTGACAAATTGGCAAGTTCTCATTTTTTGATATTGAACTCAATGAGAAATATGACCTAGATTCTCAAATCTGTGATCCAGTTCAAATTCCCAAATCAATACTGACTCTTGTTTGTTACCGGACTTGAGTAACATTTTAGAGTCAGTTTTGATTCCCACGCCTATCATTCTTGAACTTGAATCACTAATATTAAGTCACATTCCATTGTTAGAAAATAACTGTGGACTTGAGTTTCAACTTCTTGACTTGGACCCAATTCCTGAACCTATTTCGACTCCTGAACCTTTACTTGACTTAAGTCACCTTCCTGAGTCGGTATTAGTTCCTGTACTTCCTGAGTCCAAGTCAATCATTCTATCTTTTCACACTCCATTCTGGGACGAGGTGGTTGACAAATTTGACTCCGAAATCAATTATGAAATTTGGAAATTAGATGGGGTCAAATATTTAATAAAAATCCTTCATGGATATATCATTTTAGTGGGTTATATTAGAGATATTTCTGGTGGGTTCCTCCAAACCCCATAAAAAGTTGATTGGGCCGCATTTCGTGGACCAATCAGACCACCAATGGAACCACCACCTTAAGGTAACATTCTCCTTCCCTTTCTTCTTTTTCATGCAGCTATGCATTAATTCATACATTGAGGACAATGCATGAGATAGGTGTGGGGGAGGGTCTAACATAACTTAGGTTTTTTTATTAAAAAAAACTTTAACATTTTCTTTACTTTAAAAACTTTTGAAAATAGAAACAATATTTTGACATATTTTTTGTAAGAAATTAAGTTAATTTTAAGGAATAGGAAAATCCAAATTAGGATTTCTTATACTTGGTCAAAATAAGATTATTTGTTTGATTTTTAGGGTTAGGAAGATAATTTGTTAAAGTAATTTAGTCTTGATCTTTACCTTAATAAAATATGCACACTTCATACACTTACACACTTAGGGTTCAAAAACAAAGATTCTTATGCCTTATAAAAATAAAAAAAAGAAAAAAAAGATAAACAAATCTAATTATTGATTAGCTAGGTGCTTTGGCCTAAGCAAGCCTTAGTATTTATGCGAAAGATGATTAGATAAGTTAAAAAATATATAAATATAAATAAAAATCCTCTGATTAAGCTGGGTATTTGTGCCTAATAAAGCATAAGTATTCACGCCTAAAAGGGGTTCATATAATAAAATCCTTAGTTTTGTGGCCTTATTTGCTCGAGTCCTTAAGCCCTTGGGGTGTTTTCTCACCCGGTGACCTAAGACCGTTTGGTTTAGGAGTCATCGATTAAAAGCTCGTTACATGGGCAGATTAGAAAGCCTAATAGAACTAAGGAATAATATCATCAAAAATAAATAAATAATAAATAAATAAATATATATATATATATATTATATAAGGCATAAGAGTTGGAGTTAATGAACCCTTCGTCAAAATTTTCACGATCACAAGATGCATATGACTTAGGGTAAAGTAATAGACTAGATGAGAAGTACAATTTGACTCCTTACCTTGATTGATAATAAATTTTGAATAGAGACTAAGTTTAGGAATGAAAAATTCAGTTTTCCTATAACTTATAGATTGCTTAGATCTTACAATTATATTTCAAATATTTTTTCTTTCAAAATGCTTTTCGAAAATACTAACTCTTTATGTCCATTTCTTTATGGATTTTGTGGGTGTAATCCGCTGAAAACCCTCACGAGACAAAACTCGTCCTCTAGGGGAAACCTAGAGGTTTAACGGCTTGTTGCACATGCTCAGTGCAATCGCGTGACCTGCGAAAGTGGTCTAATAAACCTTAGTATAGTTTAGTTATTTTGCTCGAGGACGAGCAAAAGATAGGTATGGGGTGTGATTGGTCGCTAATGTTGCATATTTAGTATCATATTTCCATAATTATTATAGAATAAAACTTTGCATTGTCCTAATTAATTGTTTAATTTATTTGCAGGCCCATTCTTTAAGGAGATGAAGAGAAATGAGCCCAAAGCCCACTAAAATTCTGAATTAAATCAGAGTTAATTCGACCTTAGAAAATCAGGGCAAAATCAAGAGGTTGAAAACCGGTTGAGAAGAATCCTCTCAGAATCGATCGGTTAAAGCCAGGAATCAAAGGCCATTTCATCACACTCCCTGACTCAAACTGCAAATCCAACTACAGATAAAGTCAGAAGGCAAAACCATGGAAACCCACCAACAGGGTTGTTGGCCCAAAGGCCTATCACCTTAGTTTTGATGATGATCAACTCATGAAGTTATGTTTACTAATGATCTTGTGCTTAATTAGTGACAGATTCATTATCAAGATCTTAGTAGGTGCATAGCTCAACAAAGGATAAAATGTCAAGATTTGTAGCTAGCACGGTGTGATCCAAGGAGCTTTTGGATCAAGCTTGGACCAAGTCAAGAAGATGAGAAGCCTTCAAGTGAAGACTTCAAGAAGATGAAGACTTGTGTCTAGGTATAAGATTTTATTTTTGTTTTAGTTAAAAATGTAAAGGATAGATAGTTGGTGGATTGCTCAAGTAGATATCACACACACACTCTTGAATTTGTTATCTTTTCATAAAAGAATTTTCAGATTTAGAAAAGACTTTCATTTTGGAAAAACATAGTTTTTGGTTCTTGGTATTCAAAGTTATATATTTCAACCAAAACCTTATTTAGAGCTTTATGACAAAAACATAGATATTTCATTATGATTGTGTAGTGGATCATATCCATACACACTATGCCTTAAAAGTATATCTTGTTTTTGTATTTGATGAAGATTGGAAAATGGAAAAATTGTTTTGGAAAATATTGTGTTAGAAAAATACAGTTTTTATCATGAGCCAAATATTTCCAAGTTACAAAAATAGTCCAATCTTTTATAACATGTCTTGATTTTGTGCAAACATGTTTGTATATCAAAGTATATTAGTAAAACTATTTTTGTAGATTTTTTAGTATTTTATGGGATTTTATATGAGCCAAAAAGACAAACTTTTTATCCCAGAAAAACTGTTTCAGGCTTCAGCCAAGTCGACTAGTCGACTTAACTAGTCGACTATACCTGAAGTCGGTCGACCGGGCCGGTCGACCGACGTGCACAAACGTGCACGCCTGTGTGTACTGGTGGTCAGTCAACCGTGCCGGTCGACCGCTCCAGAGAGCAGTGCTCTCTGGAAAGTTCGGTCGACCGCACCGGTCGACCGTGGCTCCAACGGTCAGAAATCCGACCGTTGGCGGTCGACCGGGCCGGTCGACCGGCAGTACTGACAGATCCCAACGGCTATATTTTTCTGGCCTATAAATTGGGGGGTCTTGTCATTGTTTTGTCACAAGATTTTGGAGACCTTTAGAGCTAGTTTTTCCCAGTCTTTTAAAAGAGTTTTCTCCACAAAATAGTGAGCAAATATTTCCTATCTAAAGGGAAGTTTTATCAAGAGTGTTTAAAAGAAAGTCTTTGAGTTGTCCTCCACCTTTCACATCCTTGTTTTCTCACATCAACACTTGAGCATCCAATGATCTATCTACCCTATAGGGAGTGTTATTGTGAGAGGATTTTAGGTGATCAAGAGTTGTGATCACCAAAGTTCTTCTTTGTTCTTTGAGGAGACGGGCAAGTGTGCTCGTGATTGTTTGGGTCCTAGTGAGGACTTGGTGTTTTCGGGTTCGGGTGCGAACTCGTGTTTGAGG
Organism: Agave tequilana; assembly: GCA_038442645.1. Classification (NCBI taxonomy): domain Eukaryota; kingdom Viridiplantae; phylum Streptophyta; class Magnoliopsida; order Asparagales; family Asparagaceae; genus Agave; species Agave tequilana. The sequence goes on from JAVJIF010008817.1 coordinate 51,134, forward strand.
TGCGGCCTCGGCGAGCCGGTGGGCTTGCGGTGTGTACGGGACTAGGGAGTCCGAGGGCTTGTAGGTGTTGCGGCACCGAGGAGAGATCCATTGGGATCTTGCATAGTGGAAATCCTTCGTGTGTCGAAGGCGGGGATGTAGAGCAAGTGTGCTCGAACCTCGAAACATACCCCTGTGTTTGCGATTGCCATCTCTCTCTCTCTCTCTCTCTCTCTATCTCCTTTATATCTTGCATAGCTTATATTGTCTTTACATTTACATGCTTGATATATGTTGTGTGCATAATTGATATATATACTTGCGTGGGATTGTTGCTAACACTTGTATTCAACCAAGAGAGCCAACGCGGCACCTCAACCCATTCAAGGGGAATCTAGAGTTTGTCCAGAGCCCTTCACGGGGAATTCGGCAACACTCTTGTGTTATACATAGTGTTAGTGTAAAAGTTTTATTAGGTCATAATTGTTTTTAGCTTCCGCATTATTTGCATCATTCATCATTAAGTGACCATTAGATTAGCCATCACCTATTCACCCTCCCTCTAGGTGATTTACAAGGGTGTGACCAAGCCACACCCTGGCCGCGGAAACACGGCTAAAGCCGCGTTTTTGCGGCTGTTTGAATGTTGTTGGGGGAGCGTTTGCTCCCCCAATATTCCTGGGATCCTACCTGTTAGGGTTTTGCCTATAAATACAGGTTTCAGCTGAGCAAAATGGGACGACCATGCAGAGATAGGATTTAGACTAATTTTTCATTTTTTAGTTTAGGCTTTTGTTTTTCTTTTTCATGTAATTTTAGTTTTCATTTATGTAATTCAGAGGAGATCAGACTTTCATCGAAGAACAAGAATGAAGCTTGAGCTGAAAGTGACACTGGTGTAAGATTTCTTTCTTTTCTTTGATCGTTATGAAATCGAATCTATGTTCTTTCTTTGTATGTACTTCTTTTTAGTTTTCTTCTTCTTCTTCTTTTCTACTTCACTTTTCTTTTTGTACAATTGTCTTCCAAGTGAGTCTAAAAGCATCGAAAGAGCCTTGCCTTTGCGAGTGCCACCGATAGCTCATGATGATGGAATTGAGTCTCTCTCTGTATCATTTCATGCTTGAGTTGTCTTGATGATGTAATGTGGAAGAGACCAATAATCAACTCTTATGGGCTATGCGCTGATTGCCTCCAATTCAAGGTAACATCGTAGCTGAAGATTCAAGGTAAGCTTTTGGTGAAAAGAAGGTAAGTAATTATTTTTATTTCTTTTCTTTTATTTCTGTAAATTAAATCACCAACACCATATCTTCCAAATCACTTCTTTCCCAACTCAGTTGTACATAGTCGCTTTCTTTCCCATTCTTTGTAAATAGTCATTCTTCATTCTTTGCCACCTTCTCATTCTACCATTCTCTTTCTAACTTTAACATAACTTCTTTTTTCATTTTTATTTCTTAAAAACAAAGAAGAACTTTCGTTTTGTCTTCATAAAGATTTCAATAAACAACTTTGAACGCTTCCATCGCAAACCCTCCTATGGATCACGACCCGCATAGCCACTTGCTATAGCGGTTAGAATTGAGCACTTGCACATCTTCATTCTTAAACCTAAAATTCTTTATTTTGTGTGCCGGTTTTGCCTCAATCACTTAGGCCTAGTGTTGATATACGTAGATGAGACTTGACCTTGTTACCGACCTAGTTGTGACAAATCCTAGAATGAATATACATGTTGATTTTGAGGCTGATGGATCATTGAAAAAGGTTAGAGAACTATACTACTATGTGAAGTGATTTTCAGTCGTATTGTTTGGTGACATATCTTGACGATAACGAGTGTTATGCCTACCATATTTGGGTATTTTAGGAATTTGTTTAGAGCCTTGATTATACTCATAGGCAGGGTTATTAGTCGACTTGCTCATTTATTAGTCGACTAATACCCCTATTAGTCGACTTACCATAGCCTCTAGTCGACTTGATGACCATCTAGGAAAGTTATTGACTCTCTGTTTGTTGGCTGTAACCTACCCTAGTCAACTTTCCATTTCCTATAGTCGACTAATACTCTTATATTAGTCGACTTATCATAACTTTAGTCGACTAGGTGTTTGATTGGAAAGTTATGCAGCCTCTGTTGCTGACCATTACTTATATTAGTCGACTTACCTTTTCTGTTAGTCAACTTACACCTTGTCTAGTCGACTTATCCCATCTGTTAGTCGACTAACCCCTCCCCTAGTCGACTTGCTCCTCCCTAGTCGACTAACACTTATTCTGACTGCTGTTTAAGATCCGTATGGATTGAGGACTTTACACTTTAGTTATGATCTTGGCTATAGTTGGATGAATATGATTTTGAGGAATAGGCGTAGATTGGGTTGACCCGACCTGCTGGATTTTAGATATATTCTCTTAATATATTACTTTAGTTTTATAGATCTTGTTATTGACCTTGATAGAATGAGAGTGGGTGATAATCTTAGTCTTTTGAAATATAAGGATTTGATTATGTGTATCAGGACATGTAGTATTTTAGTTATTGGGATTTGGATATATCGGTGACTCAGAGAAGATATATATCGGTGACTCAGAGATTAGAGTAGATTGATAGGGAGAGACTGTTTATTAATATATTGATGTAACGCCCCGATCCCAATAATACGGGGACGTCACTGCGACGCATATATGTAGGTTAGATGGTGCCCCCACGTATATACGCTAAGCATAAGTACAACAAGTATCAGAGTATAACACACAGCGTGATATAATCATAAGCCAACATACAAAATAGAAGTACAGAGTTATACAAGTTATGATATACAAAATCACTATACAAGTGTCCATTATCACAACTCAAGTCCAAAACGATACAAGATACAACCAAAAATACAAAAATGCTCACGTATGGATGGAAATTACGTGAACCAAAAGAAATGTCGGGCGCGATAGGACTAGTGCTGGTCGGCCTGCTCACCAAGATAAGCCCGGTCCTCAGCGGAGGGCTCTACCTCGTTCCAGGCCTCCGAATCTGAATATGCAAATCCAAAAGGGGTCAAGACATAATACAAGAAATAAAGATAGCCAAGTGGCGACGGAATCATAAGTAGGGGTGATGAAGTAGTGATAACTAACAACAATACATGGCAAGGGATGTAAACTAAATAAGATAAAGGCATATGCAATAAATCTACAATAATGTCTTATTATTATTACTTGTCTTACTGTGATATCTAGCTATGTGACCCAGCGTCCCAGGGCACATAGATCCATATCCTAGTGAAACAAGGTTGTTATTGGAAACAGCGGTTGTATCGACGAACTATGTTTACAGTGTGTCCCGTGCATGCCCGGGACCACGGCCCAGTATTGTTCCGTTGCTTGAAGACGGAACCTGCCGCTAGGCTACAGGAAAGGGACTTATGTATGCCCTTGTCATGACATGAAACAGGAAGGGAGGAAGCACTCCCCTTGGTCCCCTGGAGTACCACAGGTAAGACCGAAATATAGTGCACATCCTAATACCACTGTAAACACGAACACATACCGATATCCGCATATTTCCCCCGAACCCAATGTAAGTTGGTGTATTTTATACAAAGTCGGATATATCATGCTTGGTTTTGGAGATAGCATGAAGAAGTGGTGATAATCCATTTTCGACAAGTTATGAAATGCAAATATATAACAACAAGTCATGGATTGATATAATGTACCAACAAATCATGAAGCAAGAATAAACAAGATATATCAGGTAACCAGTCATGTAGTACAAGTACACAGTATAAACAAGACTAAAACATGCATATAAATATACTAGGGTAAGTTCAGAATTAAGTGGGAAGAAGTCTGAATTCTGTCCCAGAATTTGGCCTGGCGGTCGACCTCCGGTCGACTGCCGGTCGACTGGGAAATGAACTGGCGGTTGAGTCCCGGTCGACTGCCGGTCGACCGTACCGAGTGCGAGAGCTCCAGGTTTGGGCCGGTCGACTTCCAGTCGACTGGTCCAAGGCAATTTGTGAAGCCGGTCGAGTCAGCGGTCGACTGCCTGTCGACCGCCCGCTCAATGTCGTGCCTGCTGTGCACATCGGCAGAGTACCGGTCGACTGCCGGTCGACCGGTCCTCTGGAAATTTCTGCTGTTAGAGCAGAAAATCAGAATTCGCAAGGGTTGGTTCTAACAGTTTAAAAGTGGGATTTTTATACCATTGGGGGGCCTGATCTAACACTACAAGGGTACCAGAACATGGTCTAACTTCAATGGATAGATACACACATGTGGGGGTTTGGATTTGAGTGTAGGTAACTTAAAAATAGGATTTTTACCATACAAGGGTACATGGATCTCTAACCTAGTCATGTGGGGTGTTAAATAAGTCTTGGTGAGTAAGAACTCACCTGGATTGTGCTAGATCTGAGGCTTGATCCAAGGATGGAGGAAGAGGTTGGCCACAATCCACAACTTTGAGTTGAAGCAAGGTTGAAGAACTTGATCTTGGGGTTGCCTTGGTGAGTAGTGGTTGGAATTTAGCTCCCTTGAAGAAGCCCTAGTGATCTTGAGGCTAGGGTTTGGTGCTTGAGGAAGGAGAAGAACTTGGAGGAATTTCTCTCTTAGTGAAGAAATGAGAAGAAAAAGTGGAAAAGTGTAAATGAGTTGAATTTATAGTTTGGGATATATGTGAAGGGGTTGACATTTGGTGAATGTGAGGGTTTAATTTGCAAAAGAAGTGGGTGAGGTGTCCTCTCCCTTGCCATGTGGCCGGCCAAGAGGAGGAGAGAGAGTTAGTGGGGTAGGTGAGATTTGTGAGTGGAAAGATGAGGTGGCATGTGAGGTGGAAAAGGATTTTGCAATTTTTGGAAAAATGCCCGAAATTCAAGTATTTCGGATTGGTCTGGAAATTTTACCAAAAATCAAGAAAAATATTTGAAGACCAATGGTGAAATCCGTTTGAAGAAATATTGTGTAGATTTTTGATTAAAAATCCCAGAAGCAGAAATTTACCGACACCGAAATAATTTTCATAAATTTATAAAATTCTTAGAAAAATAGTATAAGTAGGAAATATGATTCTAAGCAATAAAGTCTAAAGGACTTTCTTGAAATTCCTAACAGATTGGAAGATAAAATTCGGAAATTGGTCAGCGGTACTGGCCGACACCGGTTTTTGAAGAAATTCATTTTAATTTCAGAAAATTCTAGAAAATCACATAAAATCTAAAGTATTATAAAATGATGTTTGAAATTAAAATCGGTCAAATACGGATGGTAAATCGGAAGATACGGTCAAAGGGCCGATTACGTAACTAAGTACGTATTCCGGGAAAGGGGTATTACAATCTACCCACCTTACAAAAATTTCGTCCTCGAAATTTCATAAGGTGAAAGATAACAGGAAGAGCAACAGATAGATATGGACACAATGAAAGATAACGGTAAAGACGAGAGTAGAAGGAAAGAGTCTTACCAAATCAAGATGAGAAAAGTTGGGATAACGCTCCCGGATAACGTCCTCTCGCTCCCAGGTGGCCTCTCCCGGCGCGTGTCTGCTCCAAGACACCAATACCAATGGAATAGCCCTGCTCTTCAGTGTCTTGACACTCTTGTCCAGAATGGCCATCGGCTGTTCTTGGTATGATAGATCCGGTTGCAGCTCTAGCTCGGAATGATCCAGAATGTGGCTGTCGTCCCGGACATACCTCCTCAACTGGGACACATGGAAGACATTATGCACCCCGTCCAAGGATGGCGGCAATGCTAATCTATAAGACACGTCTCCCACACGATCCAGGATCTCGAACGGGCCAATATACCTCGGACTCAGCTTCCCACGAGTACCAAACCGGATGATTCCCTTGGTAGGTGATATCTTCAAGAACACATGATCTCCGGTCTGGAACTCCAATGGCTTCCTTAAAGTGTCAGCCCAACTCTTCTGCCTACTCTGAGCAGCCCTAAGATGATCTCTGATAACCCTGACCTTCTCTGTAGTCTGCATCAGCATCTCGGGCCCCAATAAACTCCTCTCACCGACCTCCTCCCAGCAAATCGGTGATCTGCACCTCCTCCCATACAATGCTTCGAAGGGAGCCATCTTAATACTGGCCTGATAGCTGTTGTTATATGAAAACTCAGCCAAGTGTAGATGGTCCTCCCAAGATCCTCCAAAGTCCATCATGCAAGCCCTTAGCATATCCTCAAGGATCTGGATGGTCCTCTCTGACTGTCCGTCTGTCTGAGGATGATAGGAAGTACTGAACTTTAGACGAGTTCCCAGACTCTTCTGGAGACTCTCCCAGAAATGAGACCTGAATCTGGAGTCTCTATCTGATACAATACTGACTGGGACTCCATGCAGACGAACAACTACCTTCAGATACTTATCTGCCAGAACCTCTGTCGACTGACCAACCCGGAAGGGTATGAAGTGAGCAGACTTGGTGAGGCGATCAACGATCACCCACACCGCATTGTTACCCTTAGGACTCCGAGGCAATGCCGTCACGAAGTCCATAGTAATGTGCTCCCACTTCCATTCGGGTATCGGCAAAGGTTGAAGAAATCCAGCTGATCTCTGATGCTCGATCTTTATCTGCTGGCAAACCAAGCACTTGGCAACAAATTGGGCTATCTCCCTCTTCATGGCATTCCACCAGAAGTGCTTCTTCAGGTCCTGATACATCTTGTTCCCTCCTGGATGTATAGAATAAGCTGAACTGTGTGCTTCCTCCAAAATCTTCTGTCTGACTTCTCCTTGAGGAACACAAAGTCTGCCACCATAGCACAATGCACCATCCGGACGAATACAGATATCAGTCCTCAAACCAGCCTCCACCTGAGCTCTGAATGTCTGACATCTGGGGTCCTCCTTCTGTGCCTCCTTGATCTCCTCTATCAATGATGACTGGATCTGAAGAGTCATGAGCTGTCCGGTCTTATCACCTCTCTGCACCAACATCAAATCTAATCTGATGAACTCCTGGATCAACTCCCTCTGCTGAGTAAGGCGAACTAGCACTCTGTTTTCCGGCATCCTGCTCAGTGCATCTGGAACGGTATTGACTTTGCCTGGATGATACTGCAAGTCAATATCGTAGTCCGCCATAAGCTCCAACCACCTCCTCTGCCTCATATTTAACTCCTTCTGTGAGAAAATATACTTGAGGCTCTTGTGGTCTGTGTATATCAACACTTTGTCTCCCAGGAGGTAGTGTCTCCAAATCTTCAATGCAAATACCACAGCCGCCAACTCCAAGTCATGAGTTGGGTAATTCCTCTCATGAGGCTTCAACTGCCTAGATGCATATGCTATCACATGATCATGTTGCATAAGCACGCATCCCAGGCCTTTACCCGATGCATCACAGAAAATGACCATCCCTCCCCTTCCTGAAGGGGTCCTCAAGATTGGGGCTGAAATAAGCTTCTGCTTCAACTGCTCAAAAGCTGCATCACATTCTCCTGTCCATATGAATCTCTCCCCTTTCCTGGTGAGCCTGGTCAACGGAGCTGCAAGTCTAGAGAAATCCTGGACAAAGCGCCTGTAATATCCGGCTAGTCCAAGAAAACTCCTTATCTCAGACACCGTCTCGGAACTGGCCAATTCTGCACTGCCTGGACTTTACTAGGATCAACTGAAATCCCTTCTGCTGAAACTATATGTCCAAGGAAGGCTATGCTGTCTAGCCAGAACTCACACTTGCTCCTTTTGGCATGAAGCTGCTCCTGCTGAAGAGTCTGCAACACGATCCTCAGGTGCTTTGCATGCTCCTCAAAACTCTTGGAATAGATCAGGATGTCATCTATGAACACCACTACAAACTGATCCAGGTAAGGAGAGAACACCCGGTTCATCAGGTCCATAAACACAGCAGGGGCATTGGTAACTCCGAAAGGCATCACTAGAAACTCGTAGTGGCCATATCGGGTCCTGAATGCCGTCTTCGGAACATCTTCCTTCTTCACCCTCAGCTGATGGTAACCCGACTGTAAATCCAACTTAGAAAATACACGGGCTCCATGAAGCTGATCAAACAAGTCATCAATCCTGGGCAAGGGATACTTGTTCTTGATGGTGACCTTGTTCAACTCCCTGTAGTCAATGCAAAGCCTCTTACCACCATCCTTCTTATTCGCCAATAGCACTGGAGCTCCCCATGGTGAAGAGCTAGGCCGAATCAATCCCTTGTCCGAATACTCCTGCAGCTGCTTCTTCAGGATCTCCAACTCCGTCGGTGCCATCCTGTATGGAGCCTTGGATATAGGAGCTGTCCCTGGAATAGTATCAATGGAGAACTCCACGATCCTCCCCGGTGGGAGTCCTGAAATCTCAGCAAACACCCCCGGAATTCATCCCACACTGGCACTCCCTTCAGGACCTCCGAAGTGGTCATCTGAATCTTCTTCTCAGCAGTCTTCACCTCTCCACTAAACTGGAACTCCGGCTGATGCGGGATCCTGAAAGTGATCTTCCTTCCTCTACAGTCAATCACCGCATGGTACTGACTGAGCCAGGTCATGCCTAAGATCACGTCGTACCCCTTGGTGTCTAGTACGAGCATATCTATGGACAAGACTTTCCCACAAAGTTCTACTGGGCAGTCAGCACAAACTCTAGAAGATAAAACTACCCCATTCCCAGTACTAATCTCCCATCCATGGTCTAACAATCTAACAGGAATAGAATGCAATGCCACGAAATGCACGGAGATAAAACAATGCGAAGCACCGGAGTCGAAAAGAGCGAGGACAGGTATGGAATGGACTCTGATGGTACCTGTAATCACCTCTCCTGAAGCTCCAGCCTCTTCTGCTGTCAGGTTGTAGGCCTGACCTCTGCCACGACCAGCTGCTGTCCTGGCTCCCCTCTGCACTGGGCGAGCAACATGTGGTGGTGGAAGGGGAAGAGCTCTCCTCATCACTGGTCCCTGCTGCCTCGGTCCAACTGGCCCTGGTAGTGCCTTCTGCACATACTGCCCCTGAGGTGCCGGCAAGGTTTGGGTAGCAAACCCCACTCTCCTGTGCGGGCAGGTCTCCACTGCATGGTCTCGAGCTCCACAGATCAAGCACCAACCGTTTGCCCTCCGGCAATTCTGCTGAGTGTGTCCTGGCTTCTGGCAGAAGTTGCAAATAAGACCTGGTCGAGCCGTCTGGTATGGAACTGCTCTGAACGGCTGTCTGGCCTGGATCTTCGCTGCCCTGGACGGTCCTCCTCTGCCCACCGGCACAAACGGCCTTTTCAAGGCCTGGTTCTCCTGCTTCCTCTGAAAACCACGCTCCACTTCTTGAGCGATAGGGAGAACTTCAGCATAGGTCTTCAACTGCTGTGTCATCAGAAACATCTGGATCTCCATCTGCAGACCCTGCTGGAACCGGCTTGCCCTCTTCTCCTCATCAGCCACCATGTATGGGGCGAAGCGACTCAGCCTGAGGAATTCTGCCGCATACCCATCTACTGTCTTATCTCCCTGCTGAAGCCGGATGAACTGCTCCTCCATGTCCTTCTGAGCAGTGGCGGGGAAGAAACGACTGTAGAAGCTCTTGGAGAAGGTATCCCAGGAAATAGGCTTCTTCAAGCGAGCCTCCTCTGCAAGCCACCAAGTCCGAGCAATGTCCTTCAGCTGGATCTTTGCTACCTCCACTTGGCTCTCCTTGGGCACCCTGGCGGCGTTCAGTAGATCGGTGGTGTCCACCAACCACTGTTCAGCCTCCAGAGGTCTCTCGACTCCCGTGAATACGGCTGGTTGCAGCCGCCGGAAATCAGACACGTTCCCAGGCTTCTGCTCCTTCGGAGCTGCCAACTCCTGCCTGAGGAGCTCGGTCTGTTCACGCTGATTCTCCATCTGCTGCTGCTGGTTTCCCAGCATAGTCTGGATGATCCTCAGGACATCAGCACCCTCTCCTCCGACGGGTCCATTCGGGACTTGCCCGACATTGTTACGACCCGAACGTCTCTCCATACCGAAAGGGATAAGATCTGGAATTGGAATCAAGGAAAGGAATTAGGATACGAAGGAATTGATCAATTGAAGGAATCAAGATGGACTTATAACTTTGTACATTGCAGTTGGCATAAGCAAATCGTTAGAATTTGCCACTTGGTTGTACTTTTAGGTCTGAGAGCCTAGGCTCTGATACCAACCTGTAACGCCCCGATCCCAATAATACGGGGACGTCACTGCGACGCATATACGTAGGTTAGATGGTGCCCCCACGTATATACGCTAAGCATAAGTACAACAAGTATCAGAGTATAACACACAGCGTGATATAATCATAAGCCAACATACAAAATAGAAGTACAGAGTTATACAAGTTATGATATACAAAATCACTATACAAGTGTCCATTATCACAACTCAAGTCCAAAACGATACAAGATACAACCAAAAATACAAAAATGCTCACGTATGGATGGAAATTACGTGAACCAAAAGAAATGTCGGGCGCGATAGGACTAGTGCTGGTCGGCCTGCTCACCAAGATAAGCCCGGTCCTCAGCGGAGGGCTCTACCTCGTTCCAGGCCTCCGAATCTGAATATGCAAATCCAAAAGGGTCAAGACATAATACAAGAAATAAAGATAGCCAAGTGGCGACGGAATCATAAGTAGGGGTGATGAAGTAGTGATAACTAACAACAATACATGGCAAGGGATGTAAACTAAATAAGATAAAGGCATATGCAATAAATCTACAATAATGTCTTATTATTATTACTTGTCTTACTGTGATATCTAGCTATGTGACCCAGCGTCCCAGGGCACATAGATCCATATCCTAGTGAAACAAGGTTGTTATTGGAAACAGCGGTTGTATCGACGAACTATGTTTACAGTGTGTCCCGTGCATGCCCGGGACCACGGCCCAGTATTGTTCCGTTGCTTGAAGACGGAACCTGCCGCTAGGCTACAGGAAAGGGACTTATGTATGCCCTTGTCATGACATGAAACAGGAAGGGAGGAAGCACTCCCCTTGGTCCCCTGGAGTACCACAGGTAAGACCGAAATATAGTGCACATCCTAATACCACTGTAAACACGAACACATACCGATATCCGCATATTTCCCCCGAACCCAATGTAAGTTGGTGTATTTTATACAAAGTCGGATATATCATGCTTGGTTTTGGAGATAGCATGAAGAAGTGGTGATAATCCATTTTCGACAAGTTATGAAATGCAAATATATAACAACAAGTCATGGATTGATATAATGTACCAACAAATCATGAAGCAAGAATAAACAAGATATATCAGGTAACCAGTCATGTAGTACAAGTACACAGTATAAACAAGACTAAAACATGCATATAAATATACTAGGGTAAGTTCAGAATTAAGTGGGAAGAAGTCTGAATTCTGTCCCAGAATTTGGCCTGGCGGTCGACCTCCGGTCGACTGCCGGTCGACTGGGGAAATGAACTGGCGGTTGAGTCCCGGTCGACTGCCGGTCGACCGTACCGAGTGCGAGAGCTCCAGGTTTGGGCCGGTCGACTTCCAGTCGACTGGTCCAAGGCAATTTGTGAAGCCGGTCGAGTCAGCGGTCGACTGCCTGTCGACCGCCCGCTCAATGTCGTGCCTGCTGTGCACATCGGCAGAGTACCGGTCGACTGCCGGTCGACCGGTCCTCTGGAAATTTCTGCTGTTAGAGCAGAAAATCAGAATTCGCAAGGGTTGGTTCTAACAGTTTAAAAGTGGGATTTTTATACCATTGGGGGCCTGATCTAACACTACAAGGGTACCAGAACATGGTCTAACTTCAATGGATAGATACACACATGTGGGGGTTTGGATTTGAGTGTAGGTAACTTAAAAATAGGATTTTTACCATACAAGGGTACATGGATCTCTAACCTAGTCATGTGGGGTGTTAAATAAGTCTTGGTGAGTAAGAACTCACCTGGATTGTGCTAGATCTGAGGCTTGATCCAAGGATGGAGGAAGAGGTTGGCCACAATCCACAACTTTGAGTTGAAGCAAGGTTGAAGAACTTGATCTTGGGGTTGCCTTGGTGAGTAGTGGTTGGAATTTAGCTCCCTTGAAGAAGCCCTAGTGATCTTGAGGCTAGGGTTTGGTGCTTGAGGAAGGAGAAGAACTTGGAGGAATTTCTCTCTTAGTGAAGAAATGAGAAGAAAAAGTGGAAAAGTGTAAATGAGTTGAATTTATAGTTTGGGATATATGTGAAGGGGTTGACATTTGGTGAATGTGAGGGTTTAATTTGCAAAAGAAGTGGGTGAGGTGTCCTCTCCCTTGCCATGTGGCCGGCCAAGAGGAGGAGAGAGAGTTAGTGGGGTAGGTGAGATTTGTGAGTGGAAAGATGAGGTGGCATGTGAGGTGGAAAAGGATTTTGCAATTTTTGGAAAAATGCCCGAAATTCAAGTATTTCGGATTGGTCTGGAAATTTTACCAAAAATCAAGAAAAATATTTGAAGACCAATGGTGAAATCCGTTTGAAGAAATATTGTGTAGATTTTTGATTAAAAATCCCAGAAGCAGAAATTTACCGACACCGAAATAATTTTCATAAATTTATAAAATTCTTAGAAAAATAGTATAAGTAGGAAATATGATTCTAAGCAATAAAGTCTAAAGGACTTTCTTGAAATTCCTAACAGATTGGAAGATAAAAATTCGGAAATTGGTCAGCGGTACTGGCCGACACCGGTTTTTGAAGAAATTCATTTTAATTTCAGAAAATTCTAGAAAATCACATAAAATCTAAAGTATTATAAAATGATGTTTGAAATTAAAATCGGTCAAATACGGATGGTAAATCGGAAGATACGGTCAAAGGGCCGATTACGTAACTAAGTACGTATTCCGGGAAAGGGGTATTACAATTGAGATGGTGGTTTATTGTACCAGATTACTGATACGGATTGATACTTGATGTTCACGATGATTGTATTGAGATTGTTGGTTGATAGATTAGTTACTATTATATTTTAGTGCAGATGGATGTGAGATATTGACCGTTCTAGATTAGACTGTCCATTGAGCAGTGTCTGGATTCGTTATTGTATGGATTCATGTTATTGAAAGTTACTGGGAAACTATTGTTGGACCGTAACACTTTCATTGTTCTATTGTTCTACCGTTTATACGGTAATATTGTTCACATAGTTATTGTTACATTGATATTATTACTGTTACTGTATCGTCTCAGTAATCGAAATGATATAGATATTGATTGTTATAAATAATAATGTAAATTGACAACTTATATTGAGATTGGGAAAATTAATGGAGGAGACAGCGTCTGTATTTTGGGCGGACCTAGGATACAGGTTGCGCAGCCGAGATACGGTTCCACTGCAGGGTTTCGGGGGATGACTGATATCCCGTATTATTCATATTGTCATTGTTATTGACACATTGTTATTGTTATTGTTATTGACTACCTAGCAGTAGGACCTGGTTCAGCGCCAGGTGATTGGGCCGTGGTTTCGGGTATGTACGGAACCCACCTAAAGCATGAACAATGTCTCTTCTATTAATTTCAATAACTTAGGACCCTGATTGACACGTATAATAGGCGTAGTATGGGATGCGCCTATTACAGGTGGCAATTGGTATTCGCCGACATAATAAATAATAATGAACTTTTTATACATTGTGACTGACTGTAATCACCTAAATATATGTATATATATCCAGGTTAGACAGATGATTGTACCCATGACCAGATTTATATACCAGATTAGTGATATTGCTAGGATACACATCTACTCATCAGTTGTTTGTTTACAGTTATTTTACTTGTCTTTTCTCTGCACGCTTATTAATATTATTGTTATTCAGTTATTTATTTATCATGTTATTTAGTTATCCTATGTTTGTAGTTATCTTGTTATTATTTTGTGCACATTGTTTATATGCACGAGCAGTCTCTTTACACACGCACTCACCAGGTCGCTTTCTGACGACCCTGGATTTGCACGTCCAGATATTGGACGCTTTGTTTCTATTGTGCAGGCGTTCGATGAGACTGTACGCTTTGCTAGGAGCTGGATTCTCCCTCCCTTTTTATTCTGGTATTCTTGCATTTTCTTTTTCCTGCTATTATTCTTTGATTCCTGTAAATCGCACTTAGCTTCTATTTCATTCCTTACTTCATTTGAGATCATGTGTTGCCTTTATATGTATTATTGCAGTGATCGTTCATATTATTGTTTAAGATTTATAGCTTGTTCAGGTTAATTTAGGCTTAGGTGTATACGTGGGGTATTTTCCTCGCGTATATACGTCGCCGACTCTCGTCGCGACTCCGTTTCCGCGTATTTTGGGAAGCGGGGCGTGATAGGGTTTTCTTTGGTATCAGAGCCAGGTTTCGACATAAAACGGACTTGATTTTTACTGATAACTTGAACGAGCTATACTTGCACTGCAGTATACATATAGGATTCACATAATGATATTGAGTCCACTTGAGAATTGACTGTCCTCCCTTTGAAAATTTATCTCTTCGATCTTTTGATATCTCTGATTGCATCTCTTCTTCTAGAGTAATTTTGATTCCTATTCTTCTTATTTTATTTTCTAATCTTGTCTCTTGGAATTGGTCATTACATTCTGAAGCTGGTTGCAGAGATCAGAGCGCGCAGCAAAATCGTGGTGTCCCAATGAGACGACGTGAAAACTTGTTTGTTTTCTCCTTTAATTTTGAAATCTTTTACCATTCCTTGCCTTGTTTGAATTTCGAGGATGAAATTTTTATAAGATGGATAGAATGTAATATCCCCTATCTAATAATACTGTATTTTAATTGTCTAAGTATTTATTTGGTTCCTCTGATTTTTTTCTTTCATTATTATTTATAAATGTGTTTGTAAAATCTGATAACCAAGCCTATTAGCCCATCCTACCAAGTCATACTTATGAATCTCTATTCTTTTTATTTTTGTCTTGATCCAAACAAAGCCCATAGGAGCCCAACCCATCAAGTCATTTTCTTTCTTCTTTTCATCATTCTTTCTCATCTTTTCTTTTGTTTGCTGAGCCCAGTAAACAGCCCAGACCTAAACTCATATACCCATTACCCAATATCAAAACCTATGTCCAGATCATGCTAAATCAAAATCCTAACAACCAAATCAAAATTTTAACAACTAAACCTAAATATCTCTAATTCTAATCCGAATATTAACCTAATCCGTTTTTTCCCTTTTTCCCAACACCCTGGGCTTCTTCTTCCGCGGCCTCGCCAGTAACATCCCGGAGTGCTGCCTTCCTCTATCTCTCCCCAGTGCTCAGGCTGCAGGCAGCACAGCCCTCCCCGGCACGTGCACAGCAGTGCCAACGCAGCCGGAACCCCTCCTTCTCAGCCGCCGGCCTCCCCTCCATGGTAGCCTCGGCAACACCTGCGGCACACCACCAGGCCGCCACCCAGCAGACCAGCGCCCCCTGCCCTCTTTCTCTCCGCTGACACAGCCTCCACCCCCGCTGGAGCCCCCTCCACTGCACACCTCCGGTGAGACCGGCAACATCCGCGAGCTCCTCCTCCACAGTAGAACCACCATCACTCCTGGCCGCGCGCACACACAGCAGCCCACTACGGTGAACCCCCAACTCCCCTCCCCTTTATGAGCTGCCGTGACTGCCCTTGGCCATGTCCGCCACCACCCCCAGGCCGGATCTCCCCCTTGGCACAACCTTGCTCTCCTCGGTGATCTCCATCGCTCTTGTGTCGCTCTCCATCCTGGTCTGCATAGCACTCTCATGGATGTGCCCCTTCCTTGAACAGCACCCACCATCTCTCCCTCTCTATAAATGTATATTCTCTCTCTCTCTCATTATCATATTTCTATTTCACTGTGTATATACCTATAGGTGCTGTGAATGGGCTGTGTTGTGCGAGAGTGTGCGTGTGTGTGATTGCGTGTGTGAGTTTGCAGTTGTAGGTGTTTTGGTTATCATGTACTATGTGTGAGTGTTTGGTGTAATGTGTTGCATGGAATTGTTAGATAGGGTGTTAACATTAATATCTTATGTAGCTATAATTATGTTGGTGTTAATTTAATTGGTGTTCTCATTTTTGTATGCTGTGTGTTTCGGGTTATTTACTTGTGCGGGAGCCATTTTTCGGCACTCCGTGGGTCGCCGTGGGTCACCGTAAGCGAGTGCGAACGCACCCACGCCCTTCATGGCGAGATGCTCTATCCAATGACACCCTCCGCGGCCCAGGACGCCTCCGTCGGAACCTCTGTCGGTGCGCCGCAAATCGGCTCGAGGTTAGTTTTACATTTATTTGTATGGTGGCATTTGTGTAATAATTGGGAAGTTCATTTAATTGTTTGTTAGAGTGTGCATGTAGGGAGGTGTGCGTGAGTGTGTGTTCATATATAGACATGGGTATGTATATATAATGCATTATATAGGTATGTATAGATGTATGTATATAAGCGTATATATGTGTATGTATGCATGGTTGTTAGTTTATATACCTGTATATGTATGTGTACGTGGGTGTACACGTATGTGTCGGTGTACTCCGGAGTGTGTTTAGTATATATTTATATTTATTTGTATGTGTTGGTTACATGCACAGTATTTCGGATCCGTTTGGTGAGATTTGGACCAGTTGCAAGAGACCCGGACCCGATTCGGATTCGTGCTCGTTGTGAACCCGATACAATAGTGATTCAAAGACCGACCCAAAGGATGACCTATAGATCAGTACCGGTTCGTGCAGTGAAGACCATACGACGATTCATTTTCGAAACCGCGTCATTTCATGTGAGTGTTTGTTCTTATGTCAATTTCTTCTTTATCGTTATTGTGTATTATTTGTATTATTTCATGTGAGTTTCCGCTATATTTTACCAGCTTGACTTGCTGTGTCATTTTATGAGACATTATGGATTGTTCACTTATCTGTATTTGATATGAGTGTGTATCAGTGTCAGTTTGTTCGTCATTGTTAGCTTAGGCCTAGTACTGATATACGTAGACGAGACTTGACCTTGTTACTGACCTAGTTGTGACAAATCCTAGAATGAATATACATGTTGATTTTGAGGCTGATGAATCATTGAAAAAGGTTAGAAAACTATACTACTATGTGAAGTGATTTCCAGTCGTATTGTTTGGTGACATATCTTGACGATAACGAGTGTTATGCCTACCTAATTGGTCGCTAATGTTGCATATTTAGTATCATATTTCCATACTTATTATAGAATAAAATCTGCATTGTCCTAATTAAATGTTTAATTTATTCGCAGGCCCATTCCTTAAGGAGATGAAGAGAAATGAGCCCAAAAGCCCACCAGAATTCTGAATTAAATCAGAATTAATTCGAGCTCAGTAAATCAGGAAAAAAATTAAGAGGTTGAAAACCGGTTGAGAAGAATCCTCTCAGAATCGATCGGTTGAAGCAAAAATCAAAAGCTATTTCGTCAAAATCCTAGACTCAAACGAAGAAACCAACTGAAGATAAAAGCAGAAGAGAAATGCAGCGAGACCCACCAACAGGGTGTGGCCACCTGGCCACACGCTGGCCGCGAAAACGCGGCCAAAGCTGCGTTTTCGCGGCTTGTTATGGAGTTAGGGGGAGCGTTTGCTCCCCCGATCTCCCCGGGATCCTATAGGTTGGATTTTTGCCTATAAAAAGCCAGTATGTGCACTGAAAAGGGGACGACAATGCAAAGATAGGATTTAGCCTAGTTTTCATTTCTTATAGTTTAGGTTTTTCTTTTCTTTTTATGTAATTTGTATGTAAGTTTAGGTTAGATGAAGATTCATGTAAGTAAGAGAGAGAGGCTTATGTTGAGAGTGACACTAATGTACCCTCCTCCTTTCTTCCATTGTTTCTGCAAGCAATAAAGGTAAACATTTGTTTATGTTCGTATTTTCTTTGTTTTCTTCTTCCTCTTTCTACTTTACCTCTTTTGTTTTTGATGAGCTTGCAAGTGAATCCAGAAGTTTAAGTATACAAAAGCCTTTGTGAGTGCCAACGATACTTCATGAAGACGTTCTCCTCCTCAAGATCCGTATCACTTCATTCTTGCAAGGCTTGATGATATAATGCGAATAGGGACTGAGCTCGATTTTATGACCTATGCGTTGAACGCCTCCAAAGCAAGGTAGAACATGCAAAGGTTCCAGGTAAGTCATCAACCAAACTAGGTGAGTACTTCTTTCATCTTCTCTCTTTTCTTTTATTTCTGTAAATTAAATCATCAACACCATATCTTCCAAATCACTTCTTTCCCAACTCATTTGTACATAGTCGCTTTCTTTCCCATTTCTTTGTAAATAGTCATTCTCCATTCTTTTCCACTTTCTCATTCTACCATTTTCTCTCTAATCTTAACATAACTCTTTTCATTTTTATTTCTTTAAAACAAAGAAGAACTTTCGTTTTGTCTTCAAAAAGATTTCAATAAGAAAAACTTTGAACGCTTCCATTGCAAACCCTCCTTGTGGATCACGACCCGCATAGCCACTTGCTATAGCGGTAAGAATTGAGCACTTGCATATCTTTATTTCTAATCTGAAATTCTTTATTTTGTGTGCAGGTAAAGCTTCAATCAAAATTTTGACGCCGTTGCCGGGGAGGGTAACGGTTTTTATTGAAATCTGATTTTTATTTAATTTTTAGAACTAAAACGAATTTTCTTCTCTGTTGCAGGTTATAGGGCAAGCAAAGCAGGAAAAAAGGATTGCAGAAACATATAAATGGTCTTGGGCCTCTGTTCCAGAAAACAGAGACCAAGTACCCTCTGAATTGCCGCGTTTTCTCAGTTTTTGCCGCGTTTCCGCGGCAAGGAAGAGTTCGCTACTAACTGTTTTTTTTGTAAGGCTGCTTACTTTGCAAAAACTAATTTTCTGCAACTTTATTTCTTATACGCCATCACCAAAAGCCTGCTAATAAATCAACAATAAAACATTTGTTGAAAAAGTTAAAAAAATTGATTAGACGTTTGCATTTTAGGCACGTGTCTTTTCAATTCATTTACTTTACTGTTGAAGAGTGCTGGAGCAAGGTACGTTCACATTGCATCTAGAATAGGACTCATCTCTTGGTTGATTTACATAGCTTTGAGTGAATCTTATTTACATATCTTGTACACTTGCACAAACTGATCTTAAGGGCACCACCCATTAACAAGATAAGGTGAGGATTTAATCACCCTTCCTTGGCCCAAAAATCAGATTCTAAGCACTCACTAACCCAAGCCTAACTAAAAATGAGTAAACGTTGGCCCTAGGGACATCTCGGACTTAATTAGGAGATTATCCTAAGGGGGAAGGTGTTGGAATTTGACTCCTGCCAAATCAGTGTCTAGGAAAGGGATTAAGGGCCGAAAGCCCGAAGGTGGTTATTTAATTAAGGAACGTCTTTGACGAAAAACCTCCCACCAACCTTGCCCTGACCTGGCTGATTAGCTTGTGGTCAAAGTCTGCATTATACCTCCCGTGGATAGTCTAATCAGTTAGGAGTCGTCTAGGTCATAGGTCTACCCTAACTTAGTTAGAATTTTTTCCTTTTATTTGTTTGCTTATTTGTTTGTTTTTTTTTCTTTCTTTTTGTTTGTATTCTATTGTGTGATATGGCTTATAATAATAAATTTTTCAACTTCAATAATAATCCATATTACACACCGACTTCATTTTCAGATATTACGAACCCGGCATATCATAACTCTAACCAACCTAGTGTGCCAGATTGGTCTTATCCGAATCAATATAACCTATACCCTCAATCTAATAACTATAATTTCCAGAATGATTTTAACTCTTCACAGAGTCAGTGGGGATTCATCTCCCCCGAGCATAATTTTCAACTAACTTGTCCCTCTTATCCACCTAGTCCACAATATTTTCAAGAATCATACTCAGTTCCACCTGTCCAAAATAGAAAACCATCCATTTTGGAAAGGAGTATGCGTGAGTCCAAACAACAATTAAAAAATCTGATGGACTCACAATTTCTCCACCAATTCCAAGACAACATTTCATCTTTTCAACAAAACAATGAACCTATCAACTATGAAAAGATGCTTGAAGCCATGAATCAGGCTCAAAACGCTCGTAACCGTGACATAGATATGATGGTCCAATCTCTACGTTCTCACCGATTGGCCAGTTCTGATGTCACTAACCATTCTATTAGAGCCGAAGAGTCATGTTGTTTTGGAAATCAAGATTCTATTTCAGAACAACCATTTGAACTTGCCCAAACTCCAAATTTTGAAAAAGATATTGACAGTCTGGCAAGTTATTCCTTTCCTGAAATAGAACTTGAGAATGAATATGATCCTGAACCCTAACTTAGTGATTCAATTCTACTTCCTGATTCAATTATGACTCCGGTGTCTTCACCTGATTTCAATCTTTTTTCCGAGTCAATATTGAATCTTGTGCCAATTCATAATGAAATTGAATCGCCTATCTTTGATGATCATCATGTTGAACTTGACCAATTTTATAATTTTGAAAATCCCATTGATAAATTGGCAAGTTCTCATTTCTATGAAATTGAACTCAATGAGAAATGTGACCTAGATTCTCAAATCTGTGATCAAGTTCAAATTTCCGAATCAATATTGACTCCTGTTTTGTTGCCTGACTTAGGTAATATTTTAGAGTCAGTTTTGATTCCCACCCTAACATTCTTGAACTTGAATCATCAATATTAAGTCACATTCCATTGTTGGAAAATGAATGTGGACTTGAGTTTCAACTTCTTGAACCAATCTCGACTCCTGAACCTTTACTTGACTTAAGTCACCTCCCCGAGTCGGTATTAGTTCCTATACTTCTTGAGTCCAAGTCAATCATTCTTTCATTTCATACTCCATTCTAGGACAAGGTGGTAGACAAATTTGACTCCGAAATTAATTATGGAATTTGGAAATTAGATGGGGTCAAATATTTAATAAAAATCCTTTATGGATTCATCATTTTAATGGTTATATTAGTGAAATTTCTGGTGGGTTTCTCCGAACTCCATAAAAAGTTGATTGGGCCGCATTTCGTGGACCAATCAGACCACCACCGGAACCACCACCTTAAGGTAACATTTTCCTTCCCTTTCGTCTTTTTCGTGCATCTATGCATTAATTCATACATTGAGGACAATGCATGAGATAGGTGTGGGGAGGGTTCTAACATAACTTAGTTTTTTTTCTTAACATAACTCTTTTCATTTTCATTTCTTTAAAACAAAGAAGAACTTTCATTTTGTCTTCAAAAGATTTCAATAAGAAAAACTTTGAACGCTTCCATCGCAACCCTCCTTGTGGATCACGACCCGCATAGCCACTTGCTATAGCGGTAAGAATTGAGTACTTGCACATCTTTATTTCTAAATCTGAAATTCTTTATTTTGTGTGCAGGTAAAGCTTCAATCACTACCATATTTGGGTATTTTTAGGAATTTGTTTAGAGTGCTGATTATACTCACAGGCAGGGTTATTAGTCGACTTGCCCTTTTATTAGTCGACTAATACCCCTATTAGTCGACTTACCATAGCCCTCTAGTCGACTTGATGACCATCCAGGAAAGTTGTCGACTCTCTGTTTGTTGACTGTAACCTACCCTAGTCGACTTTCCATTTCTATAGTCGACTAATACTCTTATATTAGTCGACTTATCATAACTTTAGTCGACTAGGTGTTTGATTGGAAAGTTATGCAGCCTCTGTTGCTGACCATTACTTATATTAGTCGACTTGCCTTTTCTATTAGTCGATTTACACCTTGTCTAGTCGACTTATCCCATTTGTTAGTCGACTAACCCCTCCCCTAGTCGACTTGCTCCTCTCCTAGTCGACTAACACTTGTTCTGACTGCTGTTTGAGATCCTTATGGATTGAGGACTTTACCCTTTAGTTATGATCTTTGCTATAGTTGGATGAATATGGTTTTGAGGAATAGGCGTAGATTGGGTTGACCCGACCTGGTGGATTTTAGATATATTATCTTGATATATTACTTGAGTTTTATAGATCTTGTGATTGACCTTGATAGAGTGAGAGTGTATGATAATCTTAATCTTTTGAAATATAAGGATTTGATTATGTGTATCAGGACATGTAGTATTTTAGTTATTGGGATTTGGATATATCGGTGACTCAGAGAAGATATATATTGATGACTTGAGGATCACAGTAGATTGATAGGGAGAGACTGTTTATTAATATATTGTTGTACCAGATTACTGATACGGATTGATACTTGATGTTCACGATAATTGTATTGAGATTGTTGGTTGATAGATTAGTTACTATTGTATTTTAGTGCAGATGGATGTGAGATATTGACCGGTTCTAGATTAGACTGTCCATTGAGCAGTGTCTGGATTCGTTATTGTATGGATTCATGTTATTAAAAGTTACTGGGAAACTATTGTTGGACCGTAACACTTTCATTGTTCTATTGTTCTACCGTTTATACAGTAATATTGTTCACATTGTTATTATTACATTGATATTATTACTGTTACTGTATCGTCTCAGTAATCGAAATGATATGGATATTGATTATTATAAATAATAATGTAAATTGACAACTTATACTGAGATTGGGAAAATTAATGGAGGAGACAGCGTCTGTACTTTGGGTGGACCTAGGATACAGGTTGCGCAGCCGAGATACGGTTCCACTGCAGGGTTTCGGGGATGACTGACATCCCGTATTATTTATATTGTCATTGTTATTGACACATTGTTATTGTTATTGTTATTGACTACCTAGCAGTAGGACCTGGTTCAGCGCCAGGTGATTGGGCCGTGGTTTCGGGTATGTACGGAACCCACCTAAAGCATGAACAATGTCTCTTCTATTAATTTCAATAACTTAGGACCCTGATTGACACGTATAGTAGGCGTAGTATGGGATGCGCCTATTACAGGTGGCAATTGGTATTCGCTGACATAATAAATAATAATGAATTGTTAATGCATTGTGACTGACCGTAATCACCTAAATATATGTATATATATCCAGGTTAGACAGATGATTGTACCCATGACCAGATTTATATACCAGATTAGTGATATTGCTAGGATACACATCTACTCATCAGTTGCTTGTTTACAGTTATTTTACTTATCTTTTCTCTGCACGCTTATTCATATTATTGTTATTCAGTTGTTTATTTATCATGTTATTTAGTTATCCTATGTTTGTAGTTATCTTGTTATTATTTTGTGCACATTATTTATATGCACGAGCAGTCTCTTTACACACGCACTCACCAGGTCACTTTCTGACGACCTTGGATTTGCACGTCTAGATATTGGACGCTTTGTTTCTATTGTACAGGCGTTCGATGAGACTTTACGCTTTGCTAGGAGCTGGATTCTCCCTCCCTTTTTATTCTAGTATTCTTGCATTTTCTTTTTTCTGCTATTATTCTTTGATTACTGGATATCACACTTAGCTTCTATTTCATTCCTTACTTCATTTGAGATCATGTGAAGCCTTTACATGTATTATTGCAGTGATCGTTCATATTATGGTTTAACATTTATAGCTTGTTCAGGTTAATTTAGGCTTAGCGTGTATACATGGGGTATTTTCCTCGCGTATATACGTTGCCGACTCTCGTCGCGACTCCATTTTCGCGTATTTTGGGAAGCGGGGCGTGACATCAAGCCATCGCCTCTGCCTCATATTCAACTCCTTCTGAGTGAAAATGTACTTCAAGCTCTTGTGATCAGTGTAAATCAGCACTCGGTCACCTAGCAGGTAATGCCTCCATATCTTCAACGCAAAGATCACAGCTGCCAACTCTAGATCATGCGTTGGGTAATTCTTCTTATGAGGCTTTAATTCCCTGGATGCATAAGCCATGATTGCTAAAATGAAAGAACAATTAAAGAGTTTAGGAATTTACCGTGTAGTTTGTGGCTAACGGGTCGTGTCCACAAGGAGGAATGCGATGGAAGGTTTTCGGTGATTCGTTTAAAAATGAAGAATTGTGTTCATTTTTAATGGAAAAAGAGAATGGAAAGAAAGAGATGATTAAAAGAGAAATTGCAACTTTAGAGAAGGCTTTGGAGAAGGTGATTTAAAAACCTCGAAATTGTTTTGTTGATTATAATAAGAAAGAAAATCTGGGCTCACTATCTCACTACTCAATCGTTCATTTTTCTATTAAAATCCTAAGTGCCTCAAATTGATTATAGGCAAAACTTAAAGTTGATTTTTAGAAAGTTTGAAGTAAAGCATATAAGATGGTTGGAAGAGTTCACTCTTTTCTTTGAAAAATCGTTTAGAATCGAATGTTAAATCATCAAGTGCGAAGAAGCAAGAATGAAGTAAAAACAGTTCAAGAAATGTTCATGAAAGAAATAAAAGTTTAATAGTCCAAACCCATCCCCATGTGCCTTCAAGAACACTTTCAAGAAGAAAGGCTTTAAGTAAGGCATGCAAATGATTCATTAGGTATTTTTCTTTAAAACCAGAAGAGAAGAAAAACTAGAGAGAGTTACAATAGTGAGCCCAAAAAACTATTTTAGTCACTCATGGAAAATAAAGAAGAAAGCAAATAAATAATGCAAGACATACCGTAATACGAATGGAAGAAAAAGCAGCTCGATTCTTGTATTGATGTCACTTCAATCTTTAAGTACAAGCACTCAATTCCTCTCTCACAAGTATGTGTACTGAACTACAAATTGAAAAATAAGAATATAACTTTTGCACTATCTAACAAAGAGCCTAAATCCTTAGGAAATAAACACAAATTCTAATCCTAGTCTTCGCTCCTTTTTGTTCTGTTGAAACTGGTATTTATAGGGAAAAACCAAAAGTGGAGGATCCTGGGAAGATTGGGGGAGCAAACGCTCCCCCAATAGACATTACTTGGTTGTGGAAATGTGGCTTGGGCCACGTTTCTGCGGCCCTGGTGTGGCCAGATGGCCACACCCAGTTGGCTGGCTCTCCTGGTTTGTTGAATATCCCGTATCTTCTTCTTGTTTTCTTGTTTCTGCTCCAAAAGTTGACGAAACAGCCTTTGATTGTTTGGCATCAACCGCTTGATTCAGGGAGGATTCTTCTCAACCGGTTTTCAACCTCTCTGATATGCCCTGATTCCTTGATTTCAAATTTATTCTGAATTAAATCAGAATTTGGTGGGCTTTTGGGCTTGTTTCTCTTTCCTTTCTTTTAGAATTGGGCCTACATTTAACAGAGAAAAAGAAGACTTATTAATAGGATTTATTAGCTAAAAAGTATGGTAAGGTGATAATGTACATGCAATATATGTGAATAATCAAGCCACCACATGTCCACGCTGCATCAATACGCATCCAAGACCCTTCCCTGAAGCATCACTGTATACCACCATTCCTCCTGTCCCTGAGGGTGTCTTCAAGATTGGAGCTGAAATTAACTTGTTCTTCAACTCCTTAAAAGCAGATGCACACTCCTCATTCCATATGTTCTTCTCTCCTTTCTTGGTAAGCTTGGTCAAAGGAGCTGCAATCTTCGAGAAGTCTTGCACGAACCTTCGATAATATCCAGTTAGTCCGATGAACCTCCTGATCTCTGTCACGGACTTCAGAGTTGGCCAATCCTTCACCGCCTGAATCTTGCTAGGATCCACCGAGATTCCTTCCTTAGAGACAATATTGCCCAAGAATGCTATACTCTCCAGCCAGAACTCCCACTTGCTTGGCATGAAGCTGCTCAAGTCAGAGAGTCTGTAGCACAACCCTCAGATGCTCCGCATGCTCCTCTTCATTCTTGGAATAGACCAAAATATCATCAATGAACACCAACACAAACTTATTCAAATAGGGTGAGAAGATTCTATTCATCAAGTCCATAAAGACTGCTGGGGCATTTGTAACTCCAAAGGGCATAACTAGGAACTCGTAATGGCTATAGCGAGTCCTAAATGCCGTCTTCTAGATATCTTCCTTCTTCACCTTCAACTGATGGTACCCCGACTGCAGATCTAACTTTGAGAACACTTGGGCCCCATGAAGTTGATCAAAGAGATCATCAATTCTCGGCAAAGGGTACTTGTTCTTAATGGTGACTTTGTTCAACTCTATGTAATCAATGCACAATCTCTTACCACCATACTTCTTGTTTGCCAACAACACTGGTGCTCCCCAAGGTGAAGTACTCGGTCTAATCAGACCTTGCTCGATACTCCAGCAGTTGCTCCTCCAATATAGCCAATTCAGTTGGTGCCATCTGGTACGGTGCTTTAAAGATGGGAGTCGCTCCTGGAATAAGGTCAATAGAGAACTCCACAACTCTGTCAGGTGGAAGTCCTGATATCTTCTCAAATACATTCAGGAATTCATTCCATACCGTTTTCTTCTTATCTTCTGCAGTAGCACAATCCAGTTGATCTTCCTTCTTGAGGAACTTGCGTTCTCCAAAGAACTGGAACTCCGGTTGGTGTGAAATCCTGAAGATCACCTTCTTGTTCCGACAGTCGATCACCGCATGATACTTGCTGAGCCAAGTCATGCTTAGGATCACATCGTACCCTCCAGTGTCCAGTACGAACATGTCGACTTCCAACTTTCTGCCACACAACTCCACAGTGCACGCCTTGCAAATCTTGTTAGTAATGACTACCCCATTTCCCGTACTAATTTCCCACTGGTCACCCATACATACTAGGGGTATAGAATATAAAGCAGTAATTCTACTGGATATGAAGCAATGTGATGCACCGGAGTCAAAGAGTGATAAAACTGGAACTGAGTGGACCAAAATTATACCTGCCACTACTTCTCCTGATGCCTCAGCTTCCTCTGCTGTCAAGTTGTAGGCCTGGCCTCTCCTGCGGCCTACTCCAGTCCTGGGTCCCCTCTGAGCCTGACCCAGAGTCCGACGTTGGGGAGGAAGTGGAGCTGCTCTGCCTACTGGTCCTGGATTCCTCCTCATCGGTGGTGCTAAAAATGCTGGGGGAGCTGCCTGAGCTGGAAGTGCTAGTGGTGCCACTCATGCTGGAAGTGCTGGTGGTGCTGGAACTGCATTCCAGGTCTTCTTGAATGGACACTCTCCTACTGAGTGGTTGCCGGATCCGCATGCCAAACACAGCCCATTGGCCATATGACAGTTCTGTTGATTGTGTCCAGGCTTCTGACAATACCCACACACAAGCTGCTGAGAAGGAGGCTGAAAAGGCCGCTTGGCTACTGGGGCACTTAAAGATCTGACTGGATTCCCTCTGTGCACCTGCTGAAATTGGCGCTTCATAGGCTTGTACTACAGCTCAACTCTCCTCTTCTTCTCCAATCCCTGCTCCACATTACGAGCTATAGAAAGAACTTGGGAGTATGTCTTCAACTGGTGGGGTATAAGTAACATCTGAATATCCACCCTCAATCCTTACTGAAATCTACTAGCCCTCTTTTCCTCATCGGCTACCTATATGGTGCAAACCGCTAAGTCTCAGGAATTCAGTAGCATACACATCCACCGATCGATTCCACTGCTGCAACTTGATAAACTGCTCCTCCATCTCCTTCTGAGCAGTTGTAGGGAAACACCTCTCAGAGAAGCCCTTCGAGAACTGGTCCCAAGAGATGGGCTTCTCCAGCCTCGCCTCTTCGGCGAGCCACCAGGTCCTCGCCACATCCTTTAGCTAGATCTTGGCCACTTCTAGCTGGTTCTCACCAGGAATTCTGGCTGCCTTCAAAAGATCAATCATGTCGATCAACCACTACTCTGCATCAAGGGGCTTCTCCGTGCCCGAAAATTTTGCCGGCTGCAACCTTCTGAAATCTGACATAGTACCCGGCCTCTGCTCCCAGGGTGCAGTCAGCAATTCTTATCGCAAGAGCTCTGTCTGCTGCTACTGGCTAGTCGTTATCCCCTGGAGTATCCCCATCATGTCGTTCTTCCCGTACGGACCTTCACGGGAAGTGCCGGGACCGTTATGTGTCCCCCGTCTCTCCACATTCGAGCCGACTGAAAAGGTGATGGAATATAAGATTTCAGAAGCAAGGGATGGATTTCAAGGAAAGAATAGATAACTTCGTACTTGTGATTGGAATGTATAGCAAAGACTCGTGTGACTCAATCGCAAATTAATCCAATATTAATTTGCAGACTGGCTGTACTGAAGGTGTGAGAGTCTAAGCTCTGATACAATCTGTGGCGCCCCGATCCGGCGGGTACGAGGTGTAAATCACCTAGAGGGGGGTGAATAGGTGATAATGCTAATCTATAAACTAAATACGGAAGCTAAAATAATTTTGCAATCACACTTAATACAACACACAAGTGTAGCCGAATTCCCCGTGAAGGGCTCTGGACTAACTCCTCTTGATTCCCCTAGATAAGGGTTGAGGTGCTATATAAAGCTCTTGTGGTTAAGTACAAGTGAGGCACACACACAAGCAAGCCAAGCATATAAGGATGTACAACAATATAAAAGATGCAAGGCAACACAAGCAATATGAATGATATGGCAATATGAATAATGCTATGCACAATACAAAGAGAGAGAGTTGGAGAGACAATGGATCAAACGCAAACATAAAGATATGTTCCGAGGTTCGAGCCCCTAGCTCTACATCCCCGCCTTCACCGAGAAGGATTTCTAATCCACTATACCTCCACTGAGGAGGATTTGTTACAACACAAGGAGCACCAAACTCCTCTCTCAAACACCGCCTCACAACCGAGGGGTAGGCCCATAGCCAAACAACCACAAACACCTCTACCGAAGAGGGTTACAAACCAAACTCCACCTCTCACAAGAGGGAGCAAACCAATCACCCGATCAACCTCTACCAAAGAGGGATACAACAAGGCAAGGGTGTTTACAACAAGTGGTTTCTTTCAACCACAAACAATCTCTCTTTTTCCACAAAACAAGATCCTAATAGATGATAGCTCAAGTGTGGAAAACTAGGTGTTTGGAAAACAAAAACTCAAAGAAAACACTTGGGAAAACTCTTTGTAAATGATAGAATTGAAGAACAAAACAAATCTCCCAAATTTCTATTTTCTTTGATTTTCCCAAACCCTAAAACACAAAACCAATTTGGATGTTAAAAGCCCAAAACACTTTTGAAAACTTATTTTAAACACTAGAGAAACTCTGGAATTTTTCTTGTCAAAAGTCTTATCAAAATCCCCAAAGAGATGGAGTATTTATAGCCCAAACAGAAAACTAAACGTTAGGCTTGTTGGAACTTATTTCGATGAAGACGCTTGTGAAGATCAAATTCATTTGGAGCTCTAAACAAATGAAGAATCAAGAGTCCTACATGATCAAGATGTGCCAAGGAGAGTTGATAGAGTGTGGTTTGTAAAGTTGAAATAGCATGTAAAAGCCTTGACATAAGCACACACTTCATTGGTCCATTAGTCGACTTGATGTATATTATAAGTCGACTAATCCTTGATGTAGTCGACTAACCCAGAACCCAAGTCGACTAATACTGTGTCCTGAATCTGACCCAACTCTCTGTTTGATTATTAGTCGACCGACAGTCAATATAGTCGACTAATAGACTTTTCTAGTCGACTAATCCAAGTCCCCTAGTCGACTAATCCCTGGTCAAGTCGACTAATTGATAGTTGCAGTCGACTTGATTCAGTTATCAGAAAACTGTCACTTGAAACGTCACTTCCCTAGTCGACTAATAGCCAAACATAGTCGACTAATAGAAGGAATTTTTCCTAGGTTAGTCGACTAACTCAAAAAGCAAGTCGACTAATAGGCAGTTCTGACTGTTGGACAGTTTCTGACTGTTGGTCTTTTGTGCAACGTTTTCCAACGTTTCAAACATTCGAAATGCACCTGTAACTACCCTAACTTACCCTAGTCTTCAGCTATATAAGGGGTAGTTAGTCCAAAGGCCAAAAACCAAGAGATTTTATCAGTTTTCCAAAGCCAAAAATCTGCAAACCTGAAAACTATTTTTCCCACTTCAGTTCTTCACCAAAAGACATTTCCATTGTGAAGATTCTCTGAAGTTCTTATTTCCTATACTGAACCTTGTCCACATACACATTCAGTACCAAGGCTATAGGAAAAGTATTGTAATTCTCAAAGCAAATCATTGTACACAGGAGGCTTCTTGGTTGTAGAGGCAGTTGTACAAGGTGAAGGTATTCTCTTGGTGGAAGAGAAGGTGTTCTTTTGGTGGAAGAGAAGGTGTATACATTTGGCGAAGGGGATTTGTCAAGTGGTGTACATGGTGTATTGATTTTGGTTGCAAAATCAAGGTTAAAGAAAAATCTCAAGCGGGTGGCTTGGGGACTGGATGTAGGTCACAAGGACCGAACCAGGATAAATCTCTCTTGTTTGCGTTTGTGCATTTTCTGAGATTGATTTCCTTTTTGCAAGTTACTTCTTTGATTAACGATTAATCCTTCTTGTTTTAGTGTTATGTTGACTTATGTATTTTAGATCATTGTTGCCAACAGAGATAGTTCCGCATTTATCAATATCTCGGGGACCAACATTTGGTATCAGAGCGGGTACAAGTCAACAACAAGGATGGCAACGGAGTTCTCATCATCCCAATTCAAAGAAGGACATTCTACACAACGTCCACCGCTATTTGACGGAACCAACTACAACTATTGGAAGTGTAGAATGAAGATATACTTGCAGTCACTCAATTACGACCTTTGGAACATCGTAGAAGCATCATACACCAAGCCCACAACCAACTACAACGCTTGGAGTGAAGATCAAAGAAGAATGCGAACCTTGACGCAAAAGCAATGAATGCCTTGTTCTGTGCTCTTACCAAAGAAGAGTTCAACCGTGTTTCAACAGCAACTTCTACACATCAAATATGGCATACTCTTCAAGTAACACACGAACACTAATAAAGTTAAGGAATCTAAAATATCTGTTCTTGTCCACAGGTTTGAGTTATTCAAAATGGAGGAGAATGAAACCATATCCGAGATGGTTACAAGATTCACCGACATCACCAATACATTAGCATCCCTTGGAAAGGACTACACCCAAGTTGAAAGAGTTCGAAAGATCCTTCGTGCACTCACACCAGAATGGGAGAAAAAGACAACCGCCATTGAAGAGGCGAATGATCTCTCAACTATGACATTAGAAAACCTAATCGGTAATCTAATGGCATATGAAGTGCATTTAGAAGAAAGGAAGAAGGACGAACGACAACACCGTTCAAAGAAGAAAGAACTCGCCTTCCATGCATCTTCCAACACGGACAATGATGACGAAGAGGAGATGGCAATGCTCTCAAAGAAATTCAGGAAATTTCTAAAGCAAGGTAAATTCAAATGCTTTAATTGTGATAAACCAGGTCATATGAAGATGGATTGTCCTTTGCTTAAGAAGAAAGATAAGTACAAGAGTAAGAAGTTCAAAAAGAAGAAGAACTACGAAGCATCATCAGAATACAATGATTCATCTTCATCTGATGAAGAAGAATCCACTGAACGTGTCAACCTATGTTACATGGCACTTGAAGATGATGAGGTATCATATTCTGAACTCTCTGATGCTTTCCATGAATTATTTCTTGATCTGAAAAATAAAAAACTGAAAAACAAAGTTTTGTCAAAAGAAAATGAGAAACTTTTAAAGGAAAATTCATGTTATGCATTATAATGTTCATCTATAAATTCTCAACAACAAGATGAGTTTGAAAAAGTCATATCATCTTTGAAAATTGAAAATGAGAAATTTATAAAAGAACATTTTTCTGAAAAAGGAAACTAAGTCTTTGAATGAAAGGATTTCTATATTGGATAAAGACATGTTAGTTTTCAAAAATAAATATGAAGATCTTTTGCAAAATTTGACTAAGTTTAATAAAGGAAAAGAAAATTTGAATGCTTTATTATCTTTTCAGAAATTGTCACATGATAATCATGGTATTGGATTTATTGCAAAATCTTCATGTTATAGTAATCCATATAGTTCTTTTGTAAAAAGAAAGCCTAAGAAAAATAAGTTTATATAGATTCCTAAAAATTAAGTTTTCATGATAAAAATACATATATTGCATCATATATTCCTGATATTTGTGATTCTTGCAACTATGTGTATATTAACAGGTGGAAACCAAATTCTAAATGGATTTGGACTCCTAAAGGTTAAATATGTTCTTTTATGTTTGGTACCATCTAACGTTTATCTTGCAGGTACCATATAAAAATTGATAAAGAACAATTATATATATATGTACTAATATATTTGTTGCAGGGGGAGAACAAAGTATTTCTCTATTTGTTATAACCCAATTTCTGCAGGGGGAGGAAAATATAACATATCTTCTGCAGGGGGAGGACTTGTGCACACAAAGCGTCATCATCAAAAAGGGGGAGAATGTTGGAACTTATTTCGATGAAGACGTTTGTGAAGATCAAATTCATTTGGAGCTCTAAACAAATGAAGAATCAAGAGTCCTACATGATCAAGATGTGCTAAGGAGAGTTGACAGAGTGTGGTTTGTAAAGTTGAAATAGCATGTAAAAGCCTTGACACAAACACACACTTCATTGGTCCATTAGTCGACTTGATGTATATTATAAGTCGACTAATCCTTGATGTAGTCGACTAACCCAGAACCCAAGTCGACTAATACTGTGTCCTGAATCTGACCCAACTCTCTGTTTGATTATTAGTCGACCGACAGTCAATATAGTTGACTAATAGACTTTTCTAGTCGACTAATCCAAGTCCCCTAGTCGACTAATCCCTGGTCAAGTCGACAATTGATAGTTGCAGTCGACTTGATTCAGTTATCAGAAAACTGTCACTTGAAACGTCACTTCCCTAGTCGACTAATAGCCAAACATAGTCGACTAATAGAAGGAATTTTGCCTAGGTTAGTCGACTAACTCAAAAAGAAAGTCGACTAATAGGCAGTTCTGACTGTTGGACAGTTTCTGACTGTTGGTCTTTTGTGCAACGTTTTCTAACGTTTCAAACATTCGAAATGCACCTGTAACTACCCTAACTTACCCTAGTCTTCAGCTATATAAGGAGTAGTTAGCCCAAAGGCCAAAAACCAAGAGATTTTATCAGTTTTCCAAAGCCAAAAATCTGCAAACCTGAAAATTGTTTTTCCCACTTCAGTTCTTCACCAAAAGACATTTCCATTGTGAAGATTCTCTGAAGTTCTTGTTTCCTATACTGAACCTTGTCCACATACACATTCAGTACCAAGGCTATAGGAAAAGTATTGTAATTCTCAAGCAAATCATTGTACATAGGAGGCTTCTTGGTTGTAGAGGCAGTTGTACAAGGTGAAGGTATTCTCTTGGTGGAAGAGAAGGTGTTCTCTTGGTGGAAGAGAAGGTGTATACATTTGGCGAAGGGGATTTGTCAAGTGGCGTACATGGTGTATTGATTTTGGGTTGCAAATCAAGGTTAAAGGAAAATCTCAAGCGGGTGGCTTGGGGACTGGATTCACAAGGACCGAACCAGGATAAATCTCTCTTGTTTGCGTTTGTGCATTTTCTGAGATTTGATTTCCTTTTTGCAAGTTACTTCTTTGATTAACGATTAATTCTTCTTGTTTTAGTGTTATGTTGACTTGTGTATTTTAGATCATTGTT
The DNA here is from genome assembly GCA_038442645.1 of Agave tequilana. NCBI lineage: Eukaryota > Viridiplantae > Streptophyta > Magnoliopsida > Asparagales > Asparagaceae > Agave > Agave tequilana. The sequence continues at coordinate 84,610 of JAVJIF010008817.1, forward strand.
GCCAACAGAGATAGTTCCGCATTTATCAATATCTCGGGGACCAACAAGGCTGATCTGGCAGCCTGACAGGCCTGCGGTCGACCGGCCTGGTCGACTGCCAACGGTCATAAATGTGACCATTGGGGCATCCGGTCGACCGCACGACCGACCGCCCAGATACAGAGAGCAGACTTCTCTGCTCCGGTCGACCGCTCGGTCGACCGCCCAGATACAGAGAGCAAGGCTCTCTGATCCGGTCGGCCGACCGGCCCACTGTGCCAGCAGACGTGCACAGGTCTGTGCACGTCGGTCGACCGCCCGGTCGACCGGCCTGGCCTGTCAGCACAGTTCTGGGTCAGAAACTGGGTCAGAAAAACATGTTAAAAATATTTCTAAAAATTCTTTAAAAACTTATAAAATCCCCAAATATAGTTTTAACATTTTGCATTGATATATAAACATGTGATAAAAAGTTTAGCTCAAATATCAAGCATATGAAACTATTTTTGTGTTTAAACATTTTTACCAAAAACCAAACTTGTATTTTATCAAACTTGGATTTTTCAATACATGAATAGGAAAGTCAAAATAAGTTTGTTTAAAAGTTAAGCATGCATGTATAGAATGAATCTACTATACATAAACCAATTAAATTTGTTTTGAACAATCTATTCATGAAAATCAATATCAAAACCAAAACGTGTATGTGTATTGTGCACTTGAGCATATCAACTATTCTTATCTTTACACATGGATCTAAAACACACTAAACTCTAGGATACCTAAGTCTTCTTGACGATCTTCATCTTCAAGTCGACTCGGTCCAAACTCCGTGATCCAACGAGCATGGCTATGTATCATCTTGACGCTCGGGCTTAGGAATCACCAAGTGAAGGCTTCCAAACTCCTCTTTTTGAAGCAATCACCAACTAATATCTTGATTAATGATCTGAAACTAAAATCACAAGATTATTAGTAAACATAACTACATGAGTTAATCATCATCAAACTAGAGAGGAAGGCCTCCGGGCCAACAATCTCCCCCTTTTTGATGATGACAAAACTCATGGAGTTATATATGCATGGATTAAAGTTAAGCTTCAAAGAAGCTCCCCCTTAACTCAGGCATAAACAAATAAAAAATAATATGCATGAATAATAATGCATAATCATGCATAAACAATAAAAGGCTCTAGATACCTAATGAAATGTTCAAAACAAAACATGCTCTAGATACCAATTAAAATTAAACTAAATTAAACTTAATATATGCAAAACATAAATATGCATATATAAAACATGTGCCAATCATGCATAATAAAAAACATCTTCTCTATATATGCATGTTAAACTCTCAAATAATTCTCCCCCTTTTTGTCAATCATCAACAAAGGGGTAAAAACCAAAACAAAACAAATCTTCTCCCCCTTTTTAATACAAAGAAACAATCATCAATAAGGGGTAAATAAAGACAATGTTCTCCCTCTTTTTGTCTAAAACAAAAACAAAACCAAATAGGGGTGACAATCAATTTAGATATCAATTGAAAATATGTCAAAGTAGCATCTTGATACCAATTGAAAGTAAACATAGATCAATAAATAAATGGTATATGCTATATACATTCATGAAGAGGAAGATGTGAAGCTTCCCTACATAGATCCATTACATGAAGGAGGGATGACAAGCCCTAATTCATATAACATACACTATGCAATGCATAAGAGGAGATGTGAAACTCCCCCTACACACGTGTACCACATAAAGAAGAGATTGTCAAGCTCTTCAATACAAGATACACTCATCATGAATCTATATGTAGAAGAGATATTAAGCTCTCCTTGCATATAGGCAATACAAATCAAAACTTTTGTATTTAATTTTTTTTTTTAAACAAAATTTTGAGATACCAATTTTAAAACATTCAAATAAACATCTTGATATCAAAAGAGAGTATTTTTCTTTTTAAGTATATGATATCAATTAAATTTTTTTTATTTTCTATCATAAAGCAAGGGAGTGGAGATACAAATACCAATTGAAATATGAAAATCGAATTTCTCCCCCTTTATGAAATACAACCAAAAACAATGCGTAGGCTTGAAATAAGATACCAATTGAAAATTTAATCAATTGAAACAAAGATGGAGCTCAAGCTTAGTATAAACACAAACATTTATATATGTATGAAAAATAGATTTCAATTGAAATTGATATTATTTGAAGTGAAAGCATACATACATACAAACATATATGAGTATACAAAAAAGGTCAAAATTGATACCAATTGAAAGAATTTCAATGATACCAATTGAAACAATAATAATGATCAAGTGTATACATCATATAACTACCACCCAACCATGTTCAAGTTTAAAATGATTTTCAATATAAAGCATACATGAGCATGATCTCCCATCCAACCGCCCTTGGATGGTAGGGGTTTTCAAAATAGATTTGAAAAATAAGCTTTGTTTGAAAAACTCTACCATAATGAAGAATACGAACTAGTTAAATGGAAAAACTTGTTAACTAGTACGAAATCCTTCAAGCAAGGAATAAAACAAAATTATTTTTCATGAAATAAGAAATCCACATGATATCAAAACACTCAAGTTAATTAAGCATAAATATGACTCATGAAAACAAAACATGAGTAAACAATAAATGTGAGTGTACAAATAAATGTGAAGATCATAATCATGAAAGTTGTTCAATTAAGCTCAATTAATTCCTTGAAACAAGAAAATCATCAAAAACTTATTTAATCTTCAAGGTATATGTATGTCCTAAACAAACTAAAGTATACATACATATCCAAACACAACGAGTCCACCAAGATATATGCATGAGGGCACGTGGCCCAAAAGGATGTATATGTATAAGAATAATTTGGATAAAATGGACATATACATGAAGTTAAATATAAACACATGGAAACATGAAAACTAAATTTTCATTAAAACAAATTTCATTTCAAGGTATATGTATGATTTGTTAACACAAAAAGTATACATACATACCCCTAAACACAATTGAGTCTATATGTATAGATTTGCATGAAGGGCAAATGACTCAAGAGGTATACATGTATATCTTAAAGTTTGGCAAAATAGACATATACATGAAATGAAAACTCATACAAATAAAACAAATTCAATAATAGAATACAAGTTTAAAATGCATGAATCATCAAAACTAGACTATACTAACACATCTAATGGGTTCAAATAAGTATTCAAGTACAAACATATATAGATTTATTTGTGGCCCACTATATGCACAAGTATAAATCCTAGTCTTAATGAAAACTAACATTTAAACATATATTCAAATCATGAAGCTCAAAACAAGATATAAATCATCATGATAAACAAAACATGATTATTATGCAAATCCACATGTTATTAGAACTATGATGTACATGATAGCTAAACTAAGGTGAGAACACAAAATAATAGTCCATTTAAACATGGGTGTCTCAAAAAAGGGCTATACATGCATGTCAAGGATCTAATAAACATAGCATTGACATAATAATCCATAAACATCAAAACATGCTAAAACATGAAAAGCATGCAAACATAAATAAGGAGTAAGAGACCGTTACCAAAACCTATGAGGCAACTCTCCATGTCTCCAAAACATGGTGGTCCTATCCACCAAACCTTCCCTTGAAAGTGATGCATCCAAATGATTTCCATGAAGCTCGGAACGCATCCACTCCAAGGTACCGCTACTCTCACGTCAAGCGAGAGCCCACACCTACATCATAAGCAATAGGGGTGGTCTTTGGTACCCATAATCTTTTGGGTCCATGGGGGTTAGTACCTTCTCTAACCCAAACAAAATTATTTGCTAAATTTGAAACATGTATACGATTATAGCAAAATTTAGCAAGGTGGCCCTTACGTCCACAATGTGCACAAGTGTACACATGAGCATACATGTGATGGGTGTGTCCGTGAGGAGCATGTGTATGCCGTGGAGGGTGTGCATGCATAATGGATGGAACTTGTTTCTTTCGAAACAAAGATTCCAAACGTGTATGGCTCTTGGCACAATGGCTCAAAGTGGAGCCCAAACAATCAACACTCTTCTTAAGTATGGATATATCATTATCAATCAAAGAAGAAGTGTGGCATGCAATAGGTGAAGTGTGTGATACTACCCTAGCATGGCAAACATGAGAAACAATATCATTTTTCAAATATTTATTTTTATTTAAACACATATCTAAATCGTTTGAAATAGAACTAATTTTTGTTTTCAAAGATTCATTTTCTTTTACAACAAAATTAACTCTTGAAGATAAAAACTCATTTTTCTTCAACACATCATCACAATCATTTTTATTTTTCAAAAAATTATTTTCTTTTAGTGCAAGGTCTAGTTGAGATCTCAATGAATCCCTTTCATTATAGACCTCAACCTTCTCTTGCAAAACCTTGTCAAGTCTAGAATGCAAACTTTTATTTTCTTTTTCAATTCCTAGACTTTTCTTTTTCAAAACTTTGTATTTTTCAAATAATTTTTCACACACAATAGATAGTTCTTCATTCAAAGCATGGGCATCAACATAATCATTTGAAGAACTAGCATCATCATCATCATCTAAGTGGGTTTCCGAGTGTACCTCAAGGGAGTCATTCCCTTGGACCGTATAGCATTGTTGTGGCTCGGATTCTCCACTAGATTCTTCCTCCGGTTGGATTGGCACTTGAAGCTTGGAGGTGGTGGTTGTCAACATATTCCACACTGCAAATGCGGAATCAAAGTTAGAAGCAAGCATAAGATATTCTTTAGGTAGCGTGCTTCTAATGGCCTCAAGGGCTTGTGCATTGGCCCCTATATGCTTGCTATCACTAATGTAGGATTCCTTGGTAATGGCAAGATGAACCTTCTATCCTAGGTTTTGTAAATAGATGGACATCTTAGTCTTCCAAACAAGAATGTTGGAAGGGTCAAACATAGGTGGGGTCATGAAGTCCATGGGTCCAAACTATATGTGTGCAAATAAGCAAATGCAATTGATAGATTAGCAAACACAGGATCTCACTCTTAGGATGTTAAGCCTAAGTATCAGGAGCGTAGGCTCTGATACCAATTGTAAATCACCTAGAGGGGGGTGAATAGGTGATAATGCTAATCTATAAACTAAATGCGAAAGCTAAAACAATTTTGCAATCACACTTAATACAACACACAAGTGTAGCCGAATTCCCCGTGAAGGGCTCTGGACTAACTCCTCTTGATTTCCCTAGATAGGGTTGAGGTGCTATATGAAGCTCTTGTGGTTAAGTACAAGTGAGGCACACACACAAGCAAGCCAAGCATATAAGGATGTAAAATAATATAAAAGATGCGAGGCAACACAAGCAATATGAATGATATGGCAATATGAATAATGCTATGCACAATACAAAGAGAGAGAGTTGGAGAGACAATGGATCAAACGCAAACACAAAGATATGTTCCGAGGTTCGAGCCCCCAGCTCTACGTCCCCGCCTTCACCGAGAAGGATTTCTAATCCACTATACTCCTATCGAGGGAACCTCCACCGAGGAGGATTTGTTACAACACAAGGAGTACCGAACTCCTCTCTCAAACACCGCCTCACAACCGAGGGGTAGGCCCGTAGCCAAACAACCACAAACACCTCTACCGAAGAGTTACAAACCAAACTCCACCTCTCACAAGAGGAAGCAAACCAATCACCCGATCAACCTCTACCAAAGAGGGATACAACAAAGGCAAGGGTGTTTACAACAAGTGGTTTCTTTCAACCACAAACAATCTCTCTTTTTCCACAAAACAAGATCCTAATAGATGATAGCTCAAGTGTGGAAAACTAGGTGTTTGGAAAACAAAAACTCAAAGAAAACACTTGGGAAAACTCTTTGTAAATGATAGAATTGAAGAACAAACAAATCTCCCAAATTTCTATTTTCTTTAATTTTCCCAAACCCTAAAACACAAAACCAATTTGGAAGTTAAAAGCCCAAAAACACTTTTGAAAACTTGTTTTAAACACTAGAGAAACTCTGGAATTTTTCTTGTCAAAAGTCTTATCAAAATCCCCAAAGAGATGGGGGTATTTATAGCCCACACAGAAAACTAGCCGTTAGGCTGATCTGGCAGCCTGACAGGCCTGCGGTCGACCGGCCCGGTCGACTGCCAACGGTCATAAATGTGACCGTTGGGGCATCCGGTCGACCGCACGACCGATCGCCCAGATACAGAGAGCAGACTTCTCCGCTCCGGTCGACCGCCCAGATACAGAGAGCAAGGCTCTCTGATCCGGTCGGCCGACCGGCCGACCGGCCCACTGTGCCAGCAGACGTGCACAGGTCTGTGCACGTCGGTCGACCCCCGGTCGACCGGCCTGGCCTGTCAGCACAGTTCTGGGTCAGAAACTGGGTCAGAAAAACATGTTAAAAATATTTCTAAAAGTTCTTTAAAAACTTCTAAAAATCCCCAAAAATAATTTTAACATTTTGCATTGATATATAAACATGTGATAAAAAGTTTAGCTCAAATATCAAGCATATGAAACTATTTTTGTGTTTAAACATTTTTACCAAAACCAAAACTTGTATTTTATCAAACTTGGATTTTTCAATACATGAATAGGAAAGTCAAAATAAGTTTGTTTAAAAGTTAAGCATGCATGTATAGAATGAATCTACTATACATAAACCAATTAACTTGTTTTGAACAATCTATTCATAAAAACTAATATCAAAACCAAAACGTGTATGTGTATTGTGCACTTGAGCATATCAACTATTCTTATCTTTACACATGGATCTAAAACACACTAAACTCTAGGATACCTAAGTCTTCTTGACGATCTTCATCTTCAAGTCGACTCGGTCCAAACTCCGTGATCCAACGAGCATGGCTATGTATCATCTTGACGCTCGGGCTCGGGAATCACCAAGTGAAGGCTTCCAAACTCCTCTTTTTGAAGCAATCACCAACTAATATCTTGATTAATGATCTGAAACTAAAATCACAAGATTATTAGTAAACATAACTACATGAGTTAATCATCATCAAAACTAGAGAGGAAGGCCTCCAGGCCAATAATCTCCCCCTTTTTGATGATGACAAAACTCATGGAGTTATATATGCATGGATTAAAGTAAAGCATCAAAGAAGCTCCCCCTTAACTCATGCATAAACAAATAAACAATAAATATGCAATGAATAACAATGCATAATCATGCATAAACAATAAAAGGCTCTAGATACCCAATGAAATGTTCAAAATAAAACATGCTCTAGGTAGCAATTAAAATTAAACTAAATTAAACTTAATATATGCAAAACATAAATATGCATATATAAAACATGTACCAATCATGCATATTAAAAAACATCTTCTCTATATATGCATGTTAAACTCTCAAATAATTCTCCCCCTTTTTGTCAATCATCAACAAAGGGGTAAAAAACCAAAACAAAACAAAATCTTCTCCCCCTTTTTAATACAAAGAAACAATCATCAATAAGGGGTAAATAAAGACAATGTTCTCCCCCTTTTTATCTAAAACAAAAACAAAACCAAATAAGGGTGACAATCAATTTAGATATCAATTGAAAATATGTCAAAGTAGCATCTTGATACCAATTGAAAGTAAACATAGATCAATAAATAAATGGTATATGCTATATACATTCATGAATAGGAAGATGTGAAGCTTCCCTACATAGATACATTACATGAAGGAGGGATGACAAGCCCTAATTCACATAACATACACCATGCAATGCATAAGAGGAGATGTGAAGCTCCCCTACACACGTGTATCACATAAAGAAGAGATTGTCAAGCTCTTCAATACAAGATACACTCATCATGAATCTATATGTAGAAGAGATGTTAAGCTCTCCTTGCATATAGGCAATACAAATCAAAACTTTTGTATTTATTTTTTTTTAAAACAAAATTTTGAGATACCAAATTTTAAAACATTCAAATAAACATCTTGATATCAAAAGAGAGTATTTTTCTTTTTAAGTATATGATATCAATTAAATTTTTTTTTATTTTCTATTATAAAGCAAGGGAGTGGAGATACAAATACCAATTGAAATATGAAAATCGAATTTTCTCCCCCTTTATGAAATACCAACAAAAATAATGCGTAGGCTTGAAATAAGATACCAATTGAAAATTTAATCAATTGAAACAAAGATGGAGCTCAAGCTTAGCATAAACACAAACATATATATATATATATATATATATATATATATATATTATATATATATATATATATATATATATGTATGAAAAATAGATATCAATTGAAATTGATATTATTTGAAGTGAAAGCATACATACATACATACAAACATATATGAGTATACAAAAAAGGACAAAATTGATACCAATTGAAAGAATTTCAATGATACCAATTGAAATAACAATAATGATCAAGTGTATACATCATATAACTACCACCCAACCATGTTCAAGTTTAAAATGATTTTCAATATAAAGCATACATGAGCATGATCTCCCATCCAACCGCCCTTGAATGGTAGGAGTTTTCAAAAATAGATTTGAAAAATAAGCTTTGTTTGAAAAACTCTACCATAATGAAGAATACGAACTAGTTAAATGGAAAAACTTGTTAACTAGTACGAAATCCTTCAAGCAAGGAATAAAACAAAATTATTTTTCATGAAATAAGAAATCCACATGATATCAAAACACTCAAGGTAATTAAGCATAAATATGACTCATGACAACAAAACATGAGTAAACAATAAATGTGAGTGTACAAATAAAACGTGAAGATCATAATCATGAAAGTTATTCAATTAAGCTCAATTAATTCCTTGAAACAAGAAAATCATCAAAAACTTATTTAATCTTTAAGGCCTATGTATGTCCTACACAAACTAAAGTATACATACATATCCAAACACAACGAGTCCACAAAGATATATGCATGAGGGCACGTGGCTCAAAAGGATGTATATGCATAACAATAATTTGGATAAATGGACATATACATGAAGTTAAATATAACACATGGAAACATGAAAAACTAAATTTTCATTAAAACAAATTTCATTTCAAGGTATATGTATGATTTGTCAACACAAAAAGTATACATACATACCCCTAAACACAATTGAGTCCATATGTATGATTTGCATGAAAGACAATGACTCAAGAGGTATACATGTATATCTTAAAGTTTGGCAAAATAGACATATACATGAAATGAAAACTCATACAAATAAAACAAATCCAAAAATAGGAATACAAGTTTAAATGCATGAATCATCAAAACTAGACTATACTAGCACATCTAATAGGTTCAAATAAGCATTCAAGCACAAACATATATAGATTTATTTGTGGCCCACTATATGCACAAGTATATATCCTAGTCTTAATGAAAACTAACATTTAAATATATATTCAAATCATGAAGCATCAAAACAACATATGAATCATCATGATAAACAAAAACATGATTATTATGCAAGTCCATATGTTATTAGAACTATGATGTGTATGCGTCGGGAAAAGAAAGATTCGATTGTAAAATTCTTTTGATTGGATAGAAGATTACAACAGATCGGTCTTCCGATTACAAGGGAGGGAGGATGTTGAGTCTTGAATCCTCCCTTTGTTTAAGGCTGGGTTCTTCGTGTGGCGATGGAGAGTGAATCTTGTTCTCCGTTGACCGGGTGACCGTCTAGACCTTCGGGGATCTTCTCTTCGGCTGGTAGAAGGAGTAGCACAACTCTGTCTACCAAAACTCTCAAAGAGAAGGTAGGCAAAGAGCAACTTGTATGCAGCAAGCTTGCTGAAGAGTTGAGCTCTCTCTTGCTTCTCTCTCTCTGTCTGCCTGGGTGTAGTCTGTTGTCTATCTCTGGTCTCTTGTGTCCTCCTCTCCTCATAGCGGCGGGGCTATTTATAGAGGCTTCAGGGGTGAACGTGCCCCCTAAAAGTGCTCCACAATGAGGGGCTAACTTTCCCGCTATGTCGGCGGTGACTGGCCCCATAACCAGGGCGGTTATAACCGAGACGTGGGCCTTGGACCCTCGCGCCCTGAGGTTGAGACGCGGGTGTCGAGCCCACGCGCCTTGATGTTGAGACGCGGGTGTCGAGCCCACGCGCCTTGAGGTTGAGACGCGGGTGTCGAGCCCACGCGCCTTGATGTTGAGACGCGGGTGTTGAGCCCACGCGCCTTGATGTTGAGACGCGGGTGTTGAGCCCACGCGCCTTGATGTTGAGACGCGGGTGTGGAGCCCACGCGCCTTGAGGTTGAGACGCGGGTGTCGAGCCCACGCGCCTTGAGGTTGAGACGCGGGTGTCGAGCCCACGCGCCTTGAGGTTGAGACGCGGGTGTCGAGCCCACGCGCCTTGAGGTTGAGATGCGGATGGACATCATTAGTCCTGCATCTAGAACCTGAAACTCTGCCTTTTTTAATGGCTTATCTTTAATGATTTTTAGACAGCCTACAGAACCCCCTCCAAAGTTTTCAATATTTCGCGGTTAACTGGGACGGATTTCGAAATACTTTGGACGCTAGCTAAGCTTACCCTTATGACTGGACTGTTAATGCTCCGGGTTTGATCTTATCTGAAGTATGGTCTTCGTGAGTGTACTGTAGAACTCTTTGAAGCCATCAGAATTGATCGAGTTGAGTGTTTAGATACACAGTCTAAACCTCCCCGATTGCTTTAAGTCTGTCGTGGGTGCACTTTAAGTCAGGAGTGGACAGTCGTCCGCTTGTGTTAGTGTACTGTTGAACTGATTTGCAGAAGTAAGGACTGAACGTCAGTTCTTTTTGAAGAGCAGAGATAGTACTGCTTTAAAGACGCGACTTTCATGGGGTGCGTCTTTTGGAAATGAAAACGCGACTGATATTCCATTGGGCAGACGCGATGTTAGGCCGGATTGGAAGGACGCGAACTTCGGAGAGACGCATCCTTTTGAGTAAGGACGCGACTTTCTGGACGTGACTATGGCTGTGCTGACAGGGCACGTCCATCGAAGAGGTGCGCCTGTTGGGTGCGAATCTGTGCCATATCATGAGTGCACCGCCACTTGTTCTGGGGAACCGACGGGACATCTCTTTTTGGCGCGCGGACTTCCCGGTATATTAAATGAGCTGTCCACGCGTCAAGCGATGACTCGATGCCGAACCAATCGAGCCACGCGCCGCGTATCTTTGCAAATCTTCGTGCCTATAAATGGCAACAGTCAGAGAGATATCTCTTTCGTCTCGAGCGCATCTATTAGGGTTTTTTGAAAAAAGAGTCTTCTCTGTCTCTTTTCATTTCTTCATCGTCCATCATCGGATTCTTGATCAACGATGGCACCCAAGGCCAAGCCAACCGCATCATCTTCAAAAGCGGCCATCGTCGAGGCCCAGAGGGGCGGTTCCTCCGCGCAGGAAGCCCCAATCTCAGGTATAATGCCATTAGGCTTAAACTTCGCCATTAATGGAAGTTCATGGATTCCTAAAAATCCCTCTTTTAAAGGAGAACCATCAGCACAGAATAGAAACCATGGCTGTTTCTCAGACGTGGTCTTTGAGTTGATAAACAAGGCGCGAGTTTGATGACCCCACCGCTTTTATCCACTTGGGATGCGCTTGTTTATTGGATTTAGGGCGCCAGTAAGCCCTGCGCTTCGGATTCTTCACTTAGAATATTTCTAATTGTGAAGGGTTCGGACGCGGACTTGATCCTTGCGTTCTGTGATATCAGGTGCTGGTCTTTTATGAATCTCGCACCTGAGTCCAAGTACTTAGAAATTTTTCATAAGTCTTGGATTTCAAAACGCAGGCTTCTTGTTGGCCTTACGGTCGCGGATTTTCAGGTCTGGACGCGAATTTTCAGGTTTGGACGCGGATTTTGACAATTTCTGCTGCGTCCAGTATCTTTTCTGCGTCTGGACTATAGACACTTAACTTTTTTTTTAACAGATTTCTGATTAAATGTCATCTTCTTCTGCAGTGCAACACACTTCTGCCCCACTCTCCAAGAGGCGCCACTTCGGGCACGTAGGTGGTGCTGACCGTGATTTGACCTTTGTGCTGCAAAGGACTGTTCCTGTGACTGCTGATGGGTCGCAGGAGCGCAGGAGGAGGCTTTAAAATGTTGACATGGCAACCTTTCAGGAGCTTATGACTGACGCAGCATTCACAACGGATGCTCGCGTTCCGCTGGAGAAGCCTGCCTTCTTCTTTGGAGACCGTATTAGCAAGGGCGGCTATTCCTTGTATGACGGAGATTATAAATGGCTCCGTCAGATAGGGGGTAGAAGATTCTTTCTCCCAAACATGGAGAGGATGTACCCACTGTCTTATCTCCAGCACATGTCTGTCCCTCAAAAAATGAAATGGGAACTCTCCCGATATGTCCCTGAGGTTACTCTTGGCGACCTAGGCTCCAAAAAGGTATATCGCCATGATAGTCATGATAGGGAGGTTCTCGGCCTGTTTCCAGGGCTGCTCAGGACTGATCACCCAGTTGGAGAGACACCAAAGCTTGGCACCACCTTCCTCAACGCGTTCATGAAAGTGGAGGGTGATTTTCCGGTCGAGTTCCGTTCGCCCGAGTGGATCCACTCCACTGAGAGGTATTGGTGGGGCAGGATGGTGAGCTTCGTCCTTGCCGACCTTAGAGGCTTGTTGGAGCAGGCAGAATTGTACCAAGCAGTCAGGGCCGTACAGTATGGTATCCTACCGAGCTCTCAAAACTTCTTTGGGATCCTGGAGCGTTACAATCCTCTGATGGGGACATTCTTCACTCCGGTCGGGGAGATGGGTCTCGCCCTACACGAGTTGTACGGGGTCTCGGGGCTGGCAATGGGGGATTCTCCCTATGAAGAATACGTCCCAACCTCTGAGGAGCTTCACCTTATGAAGAAAGGGTCTCCTCGAGTATACGAGACTTACTGGGAGGTGTTATGTCACTTCCACATCTGCGGCCAGATAACCTGTTGGAGGGCGGGGGGAGTCAAGCAGCTGTCTTGGGCAAGCTACCTGTTCAATGGCGTCAACCAGAAAGACCGTCCGGTGACCCGACTGGCTCCCAGCTCCGACGAGGAGATTGCTGACAGGATCAAGGCTTCTGTAGACTCCTACACCACGGAGTCGAACGAGGATGTTTTCGAACCTGACACGGTTTTTGAAAGCTTCCATCATCGAGCCCGGATCCCCATCTCCGATCATGCACTGTTGGCGGGCTTCATAATGCTGTGGTTGAAGTGGTGTGTGGTGCCAACGCTGCCACATGAAGTCATTGTTGCCGACGTAGTGTACCCGGCGGTGCTCCTGGCTTATGGTAGGCCCATAGCCCTTCTTCCGGCCATGGCGGCGAGTATTCAAAGCGGGTTGCAGACGTTAACCCAAAATATGTGCGAGGCAGGGAAGGCCGTTGACTCCTATGGCAAGGCGATTGTTGACTCGGAGGGGAGGCCGACGATAAAGCGCCCCAACCCTCGGGTTGAGCTTCCCTACACGTACCTAATGGCTTGGTACGTTATGCACTGTTCCTCGCTGATGACGCCGGTGTCTTGGTGTGAGGGGTTTATTCCTTTCGTGCAGCGGTTGGAGGGTTCAACCTGGTGTAATACTTACATGTATTACATTCGAAAGTGCGTCATGTCGGCTTCGAACTACCAGCTTAATCGCTGCTTCCCTGCGATTCCTGGTGCATCTTTCGGGGAACAATTTACTGACTCTGCAGGCCAAGATGACTTCACGAGGCTGTCAACGGGAGTTTTCTGGTGGTTCGTCAACATTCGGCCCGGGTATGTGCTTTTCTGGCAAGGGAATTCATGCACGATCGAGCCGTATATGCCGAATCGCTTCGCCCGACAGTTCGGCTATGATCAACTATATGTCGGCAACCCCAATGCTCAGCTCGCCTTCAGTGGGAATCTGTTCGAAGGTGCTCGGGCTTGGTATTATAGCGTGGCCGGAGGGACGAAAGCAACTTTTCGGCTGCCTATCAAAGGGCCGAAGGGCCGTGCCAGCTTCAGCTTCTGTACTTGGTACTTCCAGGCCAACCAAACACCAGATTTTGCTCCGGAGTATTCATGCATTGAGAGCATCAATGCAGGTTACGAAGCAAGGTTGGGGTCCATTAAATGCTCGCGAGGCGTCGAGTAGTATCTGAAGGCTCTGAAGGAGGTCAGAAGGGGGTCGAGGGAGGAGCCGCGAGCAGCAAAGGCTCGACAGGCGGTGGGTAAGCGTCCTCAAGGCTCTACCTCCACTGCTGAGCCTGCCCTAAAGGAGGTCCGGAGAGACTTGACGGCTGCAGTTTCTCCATCCGAGGACATCCCTTCTGGTGTTGAGGAACCGAGGGAAGAAGAGGCGGATGAGGATGATGCCCCCTTAGTCCATGCCCGCAGGTTGTGCAGCAGGGGCCCTAGGATTGTGGAGGAAGCGGAGCCTGCTGACAAACCCACCGCCGCTGACGAAGCCGAGCAGTTCGAAGTCGACATAATGAGCGGAGGCGATGTTGAGAGGCCAGGGGTCTCAGCTCAGCCCGGGGCTTCCTCAGCTCACGAGAGGAGGGATGAGGCACAGCAGCCGGAGGACGACATAATGGATGACGTTGAGATTCCAGGAGTCTCAACTCAGCCTGGGTCTTCCTCAGCTCACGAGAGGAGAGATGAGGCACAGCGGTCGGAGGTCGACATAATGGGTAACGTTGAGATTCCAGGAGTCTCAACTTAGCCTGGGTCTTCCTCAGCTCACGAGAGGAGAGATGAGGCACAGCAGCCTGGGTCTCCCAGTGTATTCATCTCCAGTGCTCGGACAGTTGACCCCAGCCCTACCACTGGGTGTTTGGAGGCAAGGCTCCGGTTGCTGAGGTCCCTCGCGTTGAACTGTCGTCTTCATCATCCGAATAGGAAATCGATTTTGAGGATGAGGTCGACTTTGGCGATGAACCCGCTCCTCCTGATCCGAGTAAATTCTCACACATCTCGGAGGAGGAAATATATAGGTGTGAGCCATTGACGACATCACCACTAGCGGCAAGTATTCCTGCTGAAGCTGCTGAAGGTATACTACTTGCCAAACTCATCCTTTAACTAAGAGAAGGATTTTTGACGTTTTTCTTTTTTATTTGGCCTCGTGTTGCAGGGCTAGTCATGGTTAGCGAGGCCGCTGCTTCCTCCCAGATCGAGGAGATGATACAAGAACTAGCTCAGCAGGAGAGAGCTGAGTCTCCTCGTACTGGGGTGCCTCAGGAGAGGGCAATCGTCGAAGTCGGGGAGACCTCCACCCTACAGGATTCACCCAAGGACTCGCCACCTTTGGACCCCCAGTCAAGTAAGGAAATGTTGGTATAGATGTCTTCCTTTTGCTGTCATGGCTAATATTCTCGTAATTTGCAGAGGGCATTGAGGAAGTTCAGGCAAGTGCAGAGAGCATTGAGAAAGCTCAGGTAGGAGGAGATTTGGCGATCAGTGCCTGCCCGGGAGACCACACAGCTCAAGCCTCGGCTGAGGATTCTGAGGAGGTCGAGCTCACTACCCTGTCATCGGCTGTGGAGGTTTCTACGGAGGTGGCACCCCAAGAAGCGCCAGTGGCTACTCTTGCTCCTGCCGTACCCGTGGTCAGTCCGACTCCTGACTGGAAGAATCGGCTTACATCCCTCACCCCGTGATAGCAAGGGGATCGGGGAGCACTTCGGGTGATGATACCATGGAGTTCCTGACACGCCAGACGGTGCAGCAGTTTTTTACCTCAATGCGATCATGCATCGATTTCATCCTGTCTGGGGGTAGCTCTTTTGAATTCGCCCAGACGTATCTCGGAAACCTGGTCGAAAACATCAAGTTGGCCGGAGGCCCTTCACTAGCGCAGGCGTGTCTGCTGCTGGTGGAGCGGCTGGGACAAAACCTGAGAGAGCTTCGATCCCTGGAGAATGCCAGCTCATTCCACGAGGCCCAGGAAACTCTGAATAGGCTCCTTGCTGCTCAAGAGCAAGAGCGAAGAGAGGTGGAGGAGCAGATAACCGATAACACCCATCTTCTCGAAGGTTTTCAGGCTGATCATCAAAGGCTAGCGATCGAGTCCAAGGAATCTGAGATGATCATACAGGCTGCAAAGCAGGCTAACGTTGATTCTCGGGCTGCCATAGCCAGGGCTGAGGCAGTGATTAATATTAACGAACATAAGCTTGCTACCTCTGAAAAGAGGCTAGCGGAGTTAGAGGCTGCCAAGGCGCAAGTTGAAGCAAACCTCTCTGTTCGTTCGTCCAAGCTGGAATCCCTCCGAGTACGAGCGCAGGGATTTTTACCTGAGGCGGATCTGCGGGCCCAAGCTCTCATGGAGGCTGAGAAGGCGCGTCAACATGAGATACATTGCCTTAGAGGGCAAATTCGTCCCTTGGCGAACCAGGACCTTTAGCCTTCTCTTCTTTTCTTTTTTTTTGTAAGGAAAAGGACACTCTATTTACCAAGAGTGTTTGTATCTACTTTTATCATTTTTGAATAATAAAAGTTGTTGAAATTTTTGTTCCACCTTCATTGCCTTGCTGCGGATGGATTCAATCCTTTAATCACAGTCTTTAATTGTGCTCTCCGGCTGACTGTGAATACTGAACTTAGGAAAACTAAGTTCTTTTGACGAAACGCAACGTAGAAAGATATGCGGCTCTGAGGCACGCGATCCTGACTGGCCAGTGAAGACACAGTTCAAGCAGACGCGAAGGACACGGCTTTGAGTGTGGTTCATTGGCCGCAATCCTTAACTCTATCCAGACGTAGAGTTCAGGATAATGAGGTCTTACGCCCCTTAACATTAGGGACGTAGCGCTGTAGACGCAGCTCCAAGATGCTTGTAAAGGTGATGGGCTTTTTTCTGCTGAAATTATAAGCCTTAAGACGCAGCTTTATGAGCTTTCCCACTGGGCCCCCCCAATAATGAGTCCCTTTTGTTGAGAGACGCGGATCGACTTTGAATCATCCAAGAGACGCAAAGGATCTTCTAACTTGGAATGAAGGAGGACGCCGATTTTTAGAAAAGAGGGGACGCGGGTCTTTAGACGCAGCTCTCACACCTGCGTTTTGGCACGATTTCCCAGGCGTTATAAACTGCCTGTCATAAAGATTTTATGAAATCTTTGAACGTCAAGTCTCCGTTGACGATTGGGAACCCGCATCATCCGTTATTTCCCGAAGTGGTTTGTCCACGCGTCAGCTCTTCATTGGGCTTAGGCGTTAATGCCTTTTAATGCCAATACGGCGCTGGCGGTTGGAAACCAGCGTCTTCGACGCTTCCCGAAGCGACGCTCCACGCGTCAGCCTCCCATTGGGCTTTGACAGTCGTGCGGTCATTAAGGCCGACGGTTCCGATTGATGAACCATTAACTACGGTTATTATGGGCTGCCTATAAATAGGGGCTCTTCCACTTTCTTTAACAGTCCATACTTAGACTGTGTTCTTTTTGAGAGTGAGTGCTCTGAGAGATTCTGTCTTCTCCCTTTCTGAGAGACTCTATCTTCTCCCTTCAAGGACCCTATCAGGGATTTGCCTCCATGGACGAAGATGACCTAGAGCTTCCATGCTTCTGTTTGGTCTCTTCAGTAGATTACCACTGTCAAGTGATTTCAATGATAGGAATCGTCTCCATGAGCACCTTTTACGTCCGTGCCTCAATGCAGAGAGTTCAACTCTTAACAGAGGCCTCTGCGGGTATGCCATGTCCACTTACAATGACATTTTAGATCCAACCAAGTTTGAATTTTAGTACATCTCTTAGAGAGATATCATCTGGACTTTCCTGCGAAGTCGTGGTTAGTGCATTACTCTTCTGGAATTTGTGCCATCAACTTAAACTTTTTTGAACGCAAGTATTGAAGTCGTTGGTACCTGGCCGCGAGCTTTGCATACAGAGCTCGCGTCTTGAGGCCACTGATTTGGAAGAATTTCAATTCGGGTCGAAGGTTTCAGGCCTGAACTTTTGCAACTCCTGTTCCTCCAACAGAGAGATGGCAATTTTTGGCGTCTGATTCTCTGCGCGCCTTGTATCTTAGACGCGATGTGAAATTAGGTCGCGTTTGAATTCTGTTGTCGCAGGAATCCGGCCCAGCGTGCGGGTCATTCCCGCGTCTGCAGTCTTCAGCAATAACCGCGTTTGTGACTTAGTTTTCTTCTGTCGAAGTATACTAAGCTTTGAATTGTCTAATTCCCTTGTTTGCTTCTTGCAGGTAGGCTTGATCATCCTGTTTCACGTTCGCTGGGCCCGTGGGAGAATATATCGGCCGGCGAACTTGTTCGATGTTCGTCCACAGGGAAGAAATCATAGTCTCCGTCGTCCACAAGGGAAGAAATCACGATCCCTGACGGGGACTTAACCTTCGTCAAGATCTCATTGGACGCGATGCACCAGTCATGCTTGCGGGCTGGTCACGGTCACAGTGGGTATGGCGGCGGGGGTTGCAGTGGATACAGTGGTGGGTAGCATCCCCTGTGAGGTCTTAAGACCTCCTCTCTCACCCCAGAAGTGGCATCGAGATGACTCTATGTTCACTGGATGAGCTTCTGGTGGAAGAGATGTTCATCAGGAAGGATCATAACCCACCACTTTGGATGGAGATGTTCGACGGATCATAACCCGGCTTCGGATGGTCAGGTGGGATCAGAAGATTCTGCTGCCACCAGACCTCAAGAACCACCATTGTTCTCGGTCAACCAGAGACTTCTTCGATGTTTACATCATGCATCGTGGTGCAACCAGCTTCTGATCGTTGCCACAATGTCCGATCCTGCTTTGGCGCCCTTCCAAGCATCCTGTACTCGGAATAACATGCAGCTGAGGAGCGAGTGCAACCTCTGAGAGAGAGAGAGAGACTTCTTTATACTCCTTAACTGTAACACTCAATCTTATTGTATAAGAGAGCGTTTTTGTATCACTTTCATGTGCCTGGATATAAATAAAAGTGACACTTTTCTTTTTCTCCTTCTATTGTCTTGAATTTTTTTTTTGGTCAGACGCATAGAAGCAAAGGACTTTGACTTGTTAAAACTATGATGATAATTTCAAATAGTCAAACTTTTTAGAGAGAAATCCTATTTTTGGAACTCCCCAATGCTGTCAGAGGTGTAATATTAACTTGACAGGAGATAAGATAATTTTATGGACCTGTCAATCTATAAAGGAGAATGACAAGTGAAACTCGTACCCCCAGGGAAGTGGGCCTTTATCAAGGTTTAGGATTCACTTGATTAAGCTCAGCTGGGGATTTGAAGGAAAACACTGTTAATGGTGTAGTATTAACCTAACAATGTGTTTAGATAGACTTGTTATTCTATTGAAGAGAATAGCAAGTGAATCTAGATCCGCGGGGAATCTAAGAAGGTTTTTACCGTTAGAGGTGTGATATTAACTTAACGGGTTGAATGTAGTCCTGTCAGAAATATGATGTTAACCTGACAAGGATGTGAGTCAGAGGTGTGATATTAACCTGACTCGGAAATACTTCAGTTTCATTTGGGAAAACAGAAGTGTCACTGACATAGGTGTGATGTTTAACTTGACAGTGAGGGTAATGCTAGGGTGTAATGTTGAACCTGGCATTGGTCATCTCGACTCCGATACGGAAGTTCGAGGGAAATTCATTGTCATAGGTGTATTGTTGAACTTAACAATGAATTGGATGCTAGAGGTGTGATGTTGAACTTAGCATCATCCATTTCGGCTTCGACATGGAAGTCTGGAGGAAAGTGACTGTCAGAGGTGTGGTATTAAACTTGGCAGAAACTTAATGTACTGTTTAGAAGTGTAATGTTAGCTTAACAGTAATTTGTCAGAGGTGTGGTATTAACTTGACAGAAATTGATTTGTGATATGAGCAATTTGAAGACCTGTCATTCTATTGATAAGAATGGACAGGTGGAGTTTGAAGTGCCAGAGGTATAGTGTTAACTTGGCAACAACTGTATCTTGTAGACCTACCATTCTGTGGATGAGAATTGGTAAGGGATTTTTGAGGGGAGAGTGGAGTTGAGTCCACTTAGGATTTTTAGCAAACCCTCAGCTATCAACGGATTTGATATGCCTTTACCAACTACCGTTTGAGTTGGGCTAGCCATGCTATTCCCCTTAGCATGATAAGTTGTCGAAGACTTATGTTGGGCTTAGAGGCCAACATTTTCCTCTATCCTTAGCCGTTGGAGGCGTCGGATCAAATGGGAACATGTCCCTTAGGATTTTTAGCAAATCCTCAGCTGTCAACGGGTTTGATATGCCTTTACCAACTACCGTTTGAGTTGGGCTAGCCATGCTATTCCCCTTAGCATGATAAGTTGTCGAAGACTTATGTTGGGCTTAGAGGCCAACATTTTCCTCTATCCTTAGCCGTCGGAGGCGTCAGATGTTTTAATGAAGAAATTCTTCTTATTTTGATCAGAGGTGTAATTTTGAACTAGATCTGAGGAAGAACACTATCTAGGGATAGTATTTCTTCAAGAATCTGCCATTGATCGGCATCATGAGTGTATCGCCATTTGAAGTTATGAGATGATATGACCCATTCGAGTAGACTGACTCTACTACAAATGGCCCTTCCCATTTGGGTTGGAATTTTCCTTTTGTCTTGTGCGTCATTACCATGGGTCTTCTGACGGCTAAGACAAGATCGCCTTTCTTGAAAGTTCGCACTTTAACTTTCTTGTTGAAGGCTCTGGTGATTCGAGCCTGGTAGAGCTCGATTTGCTGTTAGGCCTGCAGACGCCTATCGTCTAAGGCTTCCAATTCTTGGAGTCGCTATTGATGCTTCTCCTCTGTTGTCATCTCTGTTGTCAAGGCAACGCGTAGAGATGGAATTTGGATTTCGAGTGGAAGCACGGCTTCACACCCGTATACCAAAGAAAATGGCGTGGCTTTAGTCGGGGTTCGCACAGTTGTGCGATAAGCCCATAAGCATTCACCTAACTTGTCGTCCCAGTCATGTTGACTTTTCGAGACGAATTTCTTGAGGAGCTTGCCAATGGTCTTGTTGAAAGCTTCTGCGAGACCATTAGCGGCGGGGTAGTATGTCGTTGAGGACACACTCTGGATTCTGAATTTAGCGCAGAACCTTTGGAAAGCTTGACTGATGAACTGGGGCCCATTGTCGTGGACAATTCGTCGAGGTACCCCAAAACGGTAAATGACGTGATGTTTCACGAACTTGATCACATCAGATGACTTCACCTCCTTCAAAGGAACGGCCTCAGCCCATTTGGAGAAGTAATCGGTTATTGCCAAAATAAACCGATGTCCTTTTGATGACGGCGGGCTGATAGGGCCAACTACATCCATCCCCCACATTTCAAATGGCCAGGTAGAGGTTGTAGAGTGAAGGTATCCTGGTGCTTGATGGATGAAATCGCCATGTACTTGGCAGGCGTGACATCTTTTGGCATAAGTGATGGCGTCAGCGATCATCTTAGGCCAATAATATCCCAGCCTTTGGAGTCGGTATGCAAGTTTTGGGCCAGGTTGATGGGCTCCACACATACCGTCATGGGCTTCCTTCAATATTTCCTGTGCCTCCTTTGGTGAAAGGCAGCGGAGCAAGATCCTGTCATGCGATTGACGATACAATGTTCGCGTAATCGCATTATAGTAGAATTTGGGGGCTTTCCTTCGAATGGCAGCCGCTTCTTTGGCATCCTCAGGCAGGATGCCGTATAAGACATAGTCGATATAGGGGAATCGCCAGTCTTTAAGCTCTGGCTCGATTGACAATTCCAGCGCTTCTTTGCCTTGACACTCTCCCTTTGACTCCTGATAGTCTTCGAGGGCAGTTCTCGGGCAATACAGGTCGTGGCTGTAGACGAATACTTTCTCCATTGCTCCAGCTGAAAGAGCTAAGGAGGCCGCGAGGGATGCGAGTGCATCTGCGTGCGCATTTTGTCTGCGCGGTACATGGTCAATGTAGAAGTTTGTGAACCTTTCGACCATGCGGATAGTTGCGTTGTAGTAGAGTACTAGGTCTTCATGTCTGACCTCGTACACCCCGCGAACTTGGCTGACGATGAGTTTAGAGTCGCCATATGCCTCGAGATTTTTAACGCCAATCTCATCGGCGAACTGCATCCCAATCAAAAGAGCATTGTACTCCGCTACATTGTTGGAGCAAGGTTTGGTTAATGAGACAGCTCGAGGAATCACATAGTTCTGTGGGGAGATAAGTACTACTCCTACCCCTGCTACTAGGTGTCCTTTTGGGCTCGTTCTGGACGCACCATCAAAGAAAAGTTGCCACACCTGTCTTTCAAAGGATGTCTGGGTCTGGCAGGCTTCAGCGACCTCATCTGGGAGATCGTCGTAGAGCTTGGTTGCCCTCGGATCTGGATGCTCAGTCAGGAAATCCGCCACCGCTTGACCTTTAATGGCCTTCTGTGGTAAAAAGTGCATTTCATATTGAGATAACAATATGGCCCATTTTGCCAGTCGGCCATTTAGCGATGAAGGCTTTGTCATGAGTAACCTCAAGGGGTTGACTTTTGATATGACATTTATGGTTTGGCCTACCAGATAGTGTCGTCGCATTTCTGAATGGCGAACACTAATGCCAAACACTCCTTCTTGATCGGGTTATACCGATGTTCGGCTCCGATCATTGTTCTACTCAGATAGTAGATTGCTCGCTCTCGTCCTTGATCATCATTCTGAGCTAGTAGAGCTCCCAAAGAATGATCCATTGCTCGGACGTATACCAGGAAAGGTTTTCCTGATATTAGAGCTGCAAGGACTGGTGGTTGGGTGAGGTATTGCTTGATTTCCTCGAACGCTTGTTGGCAAGCGTCGTCCCAAATGAACGAGACACCCTTCTTCATCAACTTAGCGAAGGGTTGGCATCTTCCGGAGAGGTTTGAGATGAACCTGCGGATGTACGCCAATCGTCCTTGCAATCCCCTGAGTTCCTTAAGATTTCTCGGAGGTTGCATGTCCTGGATAGCGCGAACCTTTTCCGGGTCTAAATGGATTCCGGTGGAGGTTACAATGAATCCTAAGAATTTACCACTGGCCACGCCCAGGAATGACTTGGTGGGATTCATCTTCAATTGATAAGCTCGCATGATGTCAAAGACCACCTTCAGGTCAGCTATGTGATCACCCTTAGCGCGACTTTTCACCGCAATATCATCAACATAACATTCCACCGTTTTGCGTATTTGCCGCTGGAAAATGGCGTTCATAGCCCTTTGATATGTTGCCCCCGCATTCTTCAGTCCGAAGGGCATGACGGTATAGCAGTAGACCCCCAATGGTGTCCTGAAGGAGGTGTGCTTTTTCTCGTCAGGATACATTTTGATTTGATTGTATCCTGAGAACCCGTCCATGAAGGACATTTATTCGAATCCACAAGTATTGTCAATCATGACGTCTGTGATTGGCAGTGGGAATTCGTCTTTGGGACAAGCCTCGTTTAGATCACGGAAGTCGATGCAGATCCGGATCTTTCCGTTTTTCTTAGCAACGGGGACGATGTTGGCTACCCAATCGGGATGTTGCTCTTCCCTAATGAAGCCAGAATCTATGAGCTTTCTGACCTCCGATTGAATCGCCTCCATTACTTCTGGACGGAACCGTCGCTGTTGTTGTTTGACAGGCTTTACATCCGGATTGATGTTGAGGCGGTGCATAGCCACTTGAGGATTCAGTCCAGGCATGTCTTCGTAATTCCAAACGAAGACATCTCTGTACTCTTGAACAAGAGATATTAGATCCTTTTTCTCTGACGGTGATAGGCCGTCGCTTATGAAGATGGGTTAGGGTTAGCCTCATCTCCTAGATTGATCTGAACAACCTTGTCTTCTGTGGGTGGCCTCGCTGCTCAAAGCGGGTGTCCCAAAGAGCATTTAAATGTCTGATCCAAGGATCTGTATCAGATTGGATCATTTCTTCATCTCCGTCTTCCAGGTGGCTTGTTGAAACCATGTTCACTGAAAGTTCTCTGAAGATGTTGCCGACACTAGCATCTGACTCCCATGATGACGTGCCTGAAGAGTAATCGTGACCTGACGATTCTCGAGAATCAGAGGCTGATGGAGCCGGAGTTGATACATAGCCCAACCCCCTGCGAGTCTGATGATAATAATCGGGTGCTTTTCCTTTCGGCACAAAGGATCGAAGTAGCGTTCTCCTTCCTTTGCCAAAGTTCAACCCGGGTCTGCTGGTTAGGTCATACCCATGTTTTTCATCATTCTGAGTGCCTTTGGCTCATAATGACCGAACTGAGGGATTCCTGCTCGCTTTCTGATTCTTCATGAGTCATTGGTTTGGATTCAATTCGTCCGAAGAGAATTGGTCTTTGGCCTTTCCTTCTTGCTGGAACCATGAATATTGATTCTTGCGCATCGCCGACATTTCAACATGTTTTAAAGGACGATTTCACTGGTACATGCAATGATGTCAAAGCATCCATTGTCGACCAGAGATCGTCATCCACGTCGGTACTAGTGTCTGACGGTACTGAATCAGAGGCAAACACAGAAAAATACGCTAAATCCAATTCTTCATTAATGTACCAACCGCCTACATCATCGGCGGAGGTATTATCAACATCAGGCTTATTAATGCCCGTTACAGGTGGCTCTAACTCCCACACACACTCATCTTCCTCCAGCTCGGTGTCGTCTTCATTGCCAGAGTCTGGTTCTTCCGGTTGCGGGACTTCATCCGTCTCCACGGGATCTTGGTACAGTAAGGAGTCTGTGAAATAATTCTCGACCCCTTTGAATGGATGCCTTTCGGCAATCAACGTCTGCACCTTTCCATTCTCGTCAATGTATTTCATGACTTGATGGAGAGTAGAGGGAACGATGGAGTTGCGGTGAATCCACGGCCGTCCCAGCAATAGGTTGTAGGAAGTGTCGGCATCAATGATGTAGCATGTCACTTCCGACTTTAAACTTCCAATCTGGCATTTGAGCTTAATCTTCCCCATCGGACGGGTCCTGTTTGCATTGAACCCATAGATAGTTGTCTGGGTAGGGCTCAAACGATGAGTAGGAATGCCCAGATGTTGCATGACCCGGGGAGGCATGATGCTCAATGCGGACCCTGGATCTACCTGAATGCGGTTCACTTCAGATGATCCAATATACCCTGTGAAGTACAGGGGTCGATCATGCTTCCCTTTAACCTGCATATCCTCTGTCGTGAAGGTGATGCAGGGGGCGTTCTGGGAGGTGTGGAGACAATTCTCTACATCTTCCTCCTTTGGCACCTGGGTCATGAAGACCTCAGCATTTTCCAGAGCCTCTTTTAGAGCTTCTCTGGTTGACTTTGACAGCCTAAGAAGCTCATACAAGGTAATCCGTGCCGGGATGTTGGCCAATTGAGCCAGGACATCAAAGCGGTAAGGCGCCGTAGATCCTTCCGCGATGCCCTTTTGAAGGGCTCGAGAAAATCGAATCTCCTTCTGTTTCTCCACTGGTGGTTTTGTGGAGGGCTTGGTTGGCTCTGCAGCTGGTTGTGGAGGGGTTGCCGCCGTTTTGCCATACTGCTTTAAGTAGGGCTGTCCTGAGCGGGTTTCTGCCACTAGCCGACTGGGTTCTGCGACCAGAACTATTGTCTCCTCTTCCGAGTCGGTTAGCGAAGGAATATCGGTATCCGTTTCTCGAGAAGAGGCACACACCACATTGCAGGATGACGCCTTTGCCTTGCCCTTGGACTTCTTATTAGTTACAGTAGTCTATTGCTGGGCGTCAACAAGGTCAGGGTGGACCCACATGATTTCCCCTCGAGGCGTGGGGACAGGTATCAGGCCTTTCTCTTATTGCTGGTGAGGATCTATATTGATCACTCTTAGCTCTCCTTTCGGAACAGGGACCACCCCCGAAGGCGTTGGGGGTTGTCTTCCGAACTGGAGAACTGACGTCATGTTAGCCATCACCTTCTTCTGCTCTGGTCGGAGTTTTAATACCTCCGCGTCAATCAGGGCCTGAAGGATGTCCTTGAAGATGTAGCAGCTTTTGGTGCGGTGTCCCAACATCCTGTGGTATAAGCAGTAATTGGGATTGTCGGTTTTACCGACTTCTTCAGGGCGCCTGGCTTCAGGGAGCTTCAGTCTATTGCTCTTGTTGAGTAGCTTAAAAAGCGAATCGACATGTTCCTCCTTGAAAGAATACTGCTTGTTGGCGCGTGGCTGGCTTGAAGAGCCACTTGCCTTGACTGGTTGAGGTTTGGCGGGAGATTTGGTCTCCGTTGCCAAATTATCCTTCCGCTTTGTCTGGAGGGATGTGTCTGGCCTACGCCTGGTTGACCTCTCTGGCCGTGGCTTCCCTTCTTCCGCCTTGACGCGGGCAACAATCTCCTCAGCCTGTTCACCTTGTTGGACCAGCTGCTTCCAGGTGCGACTTTCAGCAACTCCTATTTGAGCAAGGAGTGAGGTTTGGAGATTGTGGCGACATGTTTCCACCAGGGTGACCTGGGTCATGCCGCTCGGACATCGGAGTGCCACATTCCGAAATCTTTTCACGAAAGATTTGACGGACTCTCCCTTTCGCTGTTTGGTAGCCAAAAGGGTGGGCATCGTGACTTCCGAGTCGTTTTCGAAGAAGCGCGTTAGGAATAGCTTCTCCAAATCGCCCCAGTTCTTGATGGAGCCCTCCGGGAGTTTCATAAACCATTCGAAGGCGAGCCCTTTCAGGGTGCCAATGAACAGACGTGCCAAGATGGCATCATTGTCTACTACATTCCCTGTTTGGGATTTAAAGTAGTAGAGGTGTTGGTTGGGTGACCCCTTCCCATCGAATGACTGGAGGGTTGGAGCCTTAAACTTGGGCGGGTATGGAACCAAGTCCCACTCGGCTGGATAAGGCCGGACCACTCCCGCTTCCTGGAGGCCTTTACGGTTAGTGAGGGCCTCAAGGCGTTGCTTTAATTGATTCATTCTTTCGGAATGAATCTTCCCCTGATTTTGGTCGTCCTTCCCTTGCGACGAGGATTTGGACGAGGTCGAGGTGGGCTTCTCTCCATCAGGGTGCACAGACGACGAGCTTTCTCCCTCTTTTTTCTTGCCTTTAGACTTTTTAGGGGGAGATTTCTTCCTGTATTCGAGCAACTGCACAAGCATCTGCTTGAGAGAGTCGATGGGTTCTTGCTGAGCACGAATCATCTCAAGTTGTTCCTTCTGGATCTGAGCTTGCAGGTCCAGGCGCCGGGCTGTCTCTTCGGGAGTGCTCGTCATGTAGGTGAAGGCCTCCTTCTCGATGGAAGAATTCGAGGCCTGCGATTCTGCTACTGCAGAGTGAGAGTCGTTCACTTTGATGCCCCGGGCTAGGGCATTATAATCAATTGGGGGGATGGCCCCGGTCCGGGTACGAGTGTGTCGATACACTCCTTCCGGTTCAGAGTCAGACTCGTCAGAGCTGACTGCAGGCTGTTTTCCTCTGCTCCTGCTTGTCATATTCGCAATGAACTCTGGGTATTCAGCGTCAGAGAACCTCCTCTGCCTATGTGAGCGTCTTCTTTTGGCTGACGGGGGTATCAGGGTCAGCTGTCCAACTAAAGACTGCTGGTGCACACCTGAATCACAACGGCACTCGGAGAGCATAGAGATGAGCCGTTGGCAGCAACATGATGAAGTGACCTGATTGGCACTTCTTTTCTTCGTCAAGTAATCCCTCAGATCCACGGGAGGGGGATCGAAGAGATTAACCTCGCAACGTCGAAGACGGGAGGCATCCATATGCTGGACGCGGGTTTCAGGGACGCGACTTTTGCGCCGCGGCTGTAAGACGCACGTCTGGCGTCTCTGTTGAGACGAGATGCGATTGTCGCGTTGCCGCTTAGTGCGTCGGGGCAGAAGAGTTTGAGAGGGAGTGGGTTGCTGGGCCCCACGCCTATGGGGGCGTACCTCTTGCGTCTGACGAGGCGCAGAGGTTTCACCTTGGCGTTTGATAAGTTAGTCTTCAGAGGACCTAACTTGGGGAGTCTCGCGTTTGGGCCGCCAAATGCGGACTTCGCGCGCTGGATGCAGCGCAGCTAAGATGCCAGTTTGTGCGTTGCGTGCAACCTCAGTTGGACAATCAGAAGTTCCAACTTGAAGCTGACGTGCACGCCTCCTCTGACGACGCTCAGCATTTCGGTTGCGTCGTGGAGGTGGAGAGAGACCAACGACGACCTGATGCTGGACACCAGAGATTTTAACCACGCGGGTCTCCTGAGAGACGTTGACGCGTGTGTTCCGTGCGGCGCGGTTGGTCGCAACGGCAGTTGTGCCTGAGACCATGCGGGCCTCCTGAGAGGCGTTGGCGCGTGTATCCGGCTTAGCACAGTTGGCAGCGGCGGCACCCGAGAGAGCCTCTGATCGGGCTTCGGGGCCATTCCCCGCCGAGACCCTGCGGCAGACGCGGGTCCTTGGGCTCTTGGAGCCGGAAGAGAGAAACTCTTCGTACTTCGCCTAGTCGAACTCGACAACTAGCGATTCGACCATCCTCCCCTTACGGAGGACGTCACCTTGCGCCACGATTTGCTCGTCGGTAACAAATGAAGTCCCCAGCGGAGTCGCCATCTCTTGTATGCGTCGGGAAAAGAAGGATTCTATTATAAAATTCTTTTGATTGGATAGAAGATTACAACAGATCGGTCTTCCGATTACAAGGGAGGGAGGATGTTGAGTCTTGAATCCTTCCTTTGTTTAAGGCTGGGTTCTTCGTGTGGCGATGGAGAGTGAATCTTGTTCTCCGTTGACCGGGTGACCATCTAGACCTTCGGGGATATTCTCTTCGGCTGGTAGAAGGAGTAGCACAGCTCTGTCTACCAAAACTCTCAAAGAGAAGGTAGGCAAAGAGCAACTTGTACGCAGCAAGCTTGCTGAAGAGTTGAGCTCTCTCTTGCTTCTCTCTCTCTGTCTGCCTGGGTGCAGTCTATTGTCTATCTCTGGTCTCTTGTGTCCTCCTCTCCTCATAGCGGTGGGGCTATTTATAGAGGCTTCAGGGGTGAACGTGCCCCCTAAAAGTGCTCCACAATGAGGGGCTAACTTCTCCTCTATGTGAGCGGTGACTGGCCCCATAACCAGGGCGGTTATAACCGAGACGTGGGCCTTGGACCCTCGCGCCCTGAGGATGAGACGCGGGTGTCGAGCCCACGCGCCTTGATGTTGAGACGCGGGTATCGAGCCCACGCGCCTTGATGTTGAGACGCGGGTGTTGAGCCCACGCGTGATGTTGAGACGCGGGTGTTGAGCCCACGCGCCTTGATGTTGAGACGCGGTGTCGAGCCCACGCGCCTTGAGGTTGAGACGCGGATGGCCATCATTAGTCCTGCATCTAGAACCTGAAACTCTGCCGTTTTAATGGCTTGTCTTTAATGATTTTAGACAGCCTACGTGATGTACATGATAGCTAAACTAAGGTGAGAACATAAAATAATAGTCCATTTAAACATGGGTGTCTCAAAAAAGGGCTATACATGCATGTCAAGGATCTAATAAATATAGCATTGACATAATAATCTATAAACATCAAACATGCTAAAACATGAAAAGCATGCAAACATAAATAAGGAGTAAGAGACCGTTACCAAAACCTATGAGGCAACTCTCCATGTCTCCAAAACATGGTGGTCCTATCCACCAAACCTTCCCTTGAAAGTGATGCATCCAAATGATTTCCATGAAGCTCGAAACGCATCCACTCTAAGGTACCGCTACTCTCACGTCATGCGAGAGCCCACACCTACATCATAAGCAATAGAGGTGGTCTTTGGTACCCATAATCTTTTGGGTCCATGGGGGTTAGTACCTTCTCTAACCCAAACAAAATTATTTGCTAAATTTGAAACATGTATACGGTCATAGCAAAATTTAGCAAGGTGGCCCTTACGTCCACAATGTGTACAAGTGTACACATAAGCATACATGTGATGGGTGTGTCCGTGAGGAGCATGTGTATGCCGTGGAGGGTGTGCATGCATAATGGATGGAACTTGTTTCTTTCGAAACAAAGATTCCAAACGTGTATGGCTCTTGGCACAATGGCTCAAAGTGGAGCCCAAACAATCAACACTCTTCTTAAGCATGGATATATCATTATCAATCAAAGAAGAAGTGTGGCATGCAATAGGTGAAGTGTGTGATACTACTCTAGCATGACAAACATGAGAAACAATATCATTTTTTAAAGATTTATTTTTTTAAACACATATCTAAATCTTTTGAGATAGAACTAATTTTGTTTTCAAAGATTCATTTTCTTTTACAACAAAATTAACTCTTGAAGATAAAAACTCATTTTTCTTCAACACATCATCACAATCATTTTTATTTTTTAAAAAATTATTTTCTTTTAGTGCAAGGTCTAGTTGAGATCTCAATGAATCCCTTTCATTATAGACCTCAACCTTCTCTTGCAAAACCTTGTCAAGTCTAGAATGCAAACTTTTATTTTCTTTTTCAATTCCTAGACTTTTCTTTTCAAAACTTTATATTTTTCAAATAATTTTTCACACACAATAGATAGTTCTTCATTTAAAGCATGGACATCAACATTATCATTTGAAGAACTAGCATCATCATCATCATCTAAGTGGGTTTCCGAGTGTACCTCAAGGGAGTCATTCCCTTGGACCGTATAGCATTGTTGTGGCTCGGATTCTCCACTAGATTCTTCCTCTGGTTGGATTGGCACTTGAAGCTTGGAGGTGGTGGTTGTCAACATATTCCACACTGCAAATGCGGAATTAAAGTTAGAAGCAAGCATAAGATATTCTTTAGGTAGCGTGCTTCTAATGGCCTCAGGGCTTGTGCATTGGCCCTTATATGCTTGCTATTACTACGGTAGGATTCCTTTGTAATGGCAAGGTGAACCTTATATCCTAGGGTTTGTAAATAGATGGACATCTTAGTCTTCCAAACAAAAATGTTGGAAGGGTCAAACATAGGTGGGGTCATGAAGTCCATGGGTCCAAACTATATGTGTGCAAACAAGCAAATGCAAATGATAGATTAGCAAACACAGGATCTCACTCCTAGGATGTTAAGCTTAAGTATCAGGAGCGTAGGCTCTGATACCAATTGTAAATCACCTAGAGGGGGGTGAATAGGTGATAATGCTAATCTATAAACTAAATGCGAAAGCTAAAATAATTTTGTAATCACACTTAATACAACACACAAGTGTAGCCGAATTCCCCGTGAAGGGCTCTGGACTAACTCCTCTTGATTGATGTACAACAATATAAAAGATGCAAGGCAACACAAGCAATATGAATGATATGGCAATATGAATAATGCTATGCACAATACAAAGAGAGAGTTGGAGAGACAATGGATCAAACGCAAACACAAAGATATGTTCCGAGGTTCGAGCCCCTAGCTCTACGTCCCCGCCTTCACCGAGAAGGATTTCTAATCCACTATACTCCCACCGAGGGAACCTCCACCGAGGAGGATTTGTTACAACACAAGGAGTACCGAACCCCTCTCTCAAACACCGCCTCACAACCGAGGGGTAGGCCCGTAGCCAAACAACCACAAACACCTCTACCGAAGAGGGTTACAAACCAAACTCCACCTCTCACAAGAGGGAGCAAACCAATCACCCGATCAACCTCTACCAAAGAGGGATACAACAAAGGCAAGGGTGTTTACAACAAGTGGTTTCTTTCAACCACAAACAATCTCTCTTTTTCCACAAAACAAGATCCTAATAGATGATAGCTTAAGTGTGAAAAACTAGGTGTTTGGAAACAAAAACTCAAAGAAAACACTTGGGAAAACTCTTTGTAAATGATAGAATTGAAGAACAAAACAAATCTCCCAAATTTCTATTTTCTTTGATTTTCCCAAACCCTAAAACACAAAACCAATTTGGAAGTTAAAAGCCCAAAAATACTTTTGAAAACTTGTTTAAACACTAGAGAAACTCTGGATTTTTCTTGTCAAAAGTCTTATCAAAATCCCCAAAGAGATGGGGTATTTATAGCCCAAACAGAAAACTAGCCGTTAGGCTGATCTGGCAGCCTGACAGGCCTGCGGTCGACCGGCCGGTCGACCGCCAACGGTCATAAATGTGACTGTTGGGGCATCCGGTCGACCGCACAGCCGACCGCCCAGATACAGAGAGCAGACTTCTCTGCTTCGGTCGACCGCTCGGTCGACCGCCCAGATACAGAGAGCAAGGCTCTCTGATCCGGTCGGTCGACCGGCCGACTGGCCCACTGTGCCAGCAGACGTGCACAGGTCTGTGCACGTCGGCCGACCGCCCGGTCTGGCCTGTCAGCACAGTTCTGGGTCAGAAACTAGGTCAGAAAAACATGTTAAAAATATTTCTAAAAATTCTTTAAAACTTCTAAAAATCCCAAAAATAGTTTTAACATTTTGCATTGATATATAAACATGTGATAAAAAGTTTAGCTCAAATATCAAGCTTATGAAACTATTTTTGTGTTAAAACATTTTTACCAAAACTAAAACTTGTATTTTATTAAACTTGGATTTTTCAATACATGAATAGGAAAGTCAAAATAAGTTTATTTAAAAGTTAAGCATGCATGTATAGAAGGAATCTACCATACATAAACCAATTAAACTTGTTTTAAACAATCTATTCATGAAAACCAATATCAAACCAAAACGTGTATGTGTATTGTGCACTTGAGCATATCAACTATTCTTATCTTTACACATGGATCTAAAACACACTAAACTCTAGGATACCTAAGTCTTCTTGACGATCTTCATCTTCAAGTCGACTCGGTCCAAACTCCGTGATCTAATGAGCATGGCTATGTATCATCTTGACGCTCGGGCTCAGGAATCACCAAGTGAAGGCTTCCAAACTCCTCTTTTTGAAGCAATCACCAACTAATATCTTGATTAATGCTCTGAAACTAAAATCACAAGATTATTAGTAAACATAACTACTGAAAATCACCTAGAGGGGTGGGGGTGAATAGGTGATAATGCTAATCAATGCACAATTTAAAAATATGATGCAACAATCGCCCAAAACAAGACTAAGAGCCGAATGCCCCGTAAAGGGTTCTGAACTCCTTCCTCCTGATTCCTCTTGAAATGAGTTAGAGGTGCGCAATGCAACCTTATTGTATGGGACTATGATTGACAAGATGAATGAAAAACAAATGAATATTGCAATGAAGATTGAGAGCAAGTAATAAGAGCAATGAAAGTAAAGCAAGAAGTAAGAGCAAGTAAACCAAACGCAAACACCGAGAATTGTTATCGAGGTTCGAGCACCCAGCTCTACTTCCCCGCCTTCCCCAGAAGGATTCCAACCACTTCCACTATCACAAAGATGTCACAAATACACCGGAGTACCCAACTCTACAATCTCAAGTACAAGCAATTTCTTAGTAGTCAAAAGACACAAACTCTCTCTTGTAAAATTCTCTTCCCTTACAAAGATCCTTAGAGAACAATGAATGAGAATGAAGCTCTTGAGTGTAAGTAAAAAGAAAGGAAATCAGAGAGTTTTGAAAACACTTCAGGAATTTCAGCACAAAAACCAAGAAACAAAGCTCTTTTGAATGCCTTAAACTTTTGAAACTTTTGCAAATTTTTTTTGTAATGAACCTCTCCCTAAACACCCCTATTTATAGTAGAGGGCTAGGGTTAGAAGATAAAACTCACTTAAGGCCAATTAGAAAGTATTAGGATCAGTAAATATCATTTAAGCCCTTTTAGAAAGAAAAAGACAAAACAAATCTGCTCAGAAAACTAGCCGTTACTGTTCAAACGGCACACTCGGTCGACCGGCCCGGTCGACCGATGTTCAAAAATAAGAGCCGTTGTCGACCGTCGGTCGACCGAAAAATACAGAGAGCAAAAGTTTTACAGACAGTCAGGTGTCGGTCGACCGCCCGGTCGACCGTGAAACATGCACACGGATACGTTCTGCTTCCAAAACCATGGTCTACTGTGTCGGTCGATCGGATTGACCTGACACAGGGTCGGCCGACCGGACTGTCGACCGGCTCAGGTCAAAGGCCAAAACAAGAACAGAATTTTGAGGAGAAATCTATTTTAAACAAAATAGTTTTGAATAGAGATATATATAATGGATAAAAAGGAGTTTGTAGGCTGAAGATAGTATACAAACTATTTTGTACATATTATAGGAAATATTTTTGGAAACAAGATGTGCGCAAAAACGTGTGTGATAGAGATTCAAACCTATTCACTATTCTTTAACAAAACTATAAAACTAGAAACAAATCTACAGAATTTATCTTGAGCAATCTTGAAGTCTTGTGCCATGCAATGCCCTGCTAGAGCCTTCTCTTCTATGTTCCTTTCTTGATGTGCAAAAAGCCTTCTTTGCTTCATGAACCTAGAAGTTCTTGCAATAGCTAAGCAATGACCTCCAAATATGGTACTAACCTGAAACTTATCTTAAACAAACTAATTAGTACCAAATAGCTCTTATTTGTTTGTTATCATCAAAACTCTAAACAAATGGAGAGTGTAGCCTTTGAGCCAACAATCTCCCCCTTTTTGATGATGACAAAACAAATAGGCTATAA
The DNA here is from genome assembly GCA_038442645.1 of Agave tequilana. NCBI lineage: Eukaryota > Viridiplantae > Streptophyta > Magnoliopsida > Asparagales > Asparagaceae > Agave > Agave tequilana. The sequence goes on from JAVJIF010008817.1 coordinate 119,082, forward strand.
ACAAGAATATAGGGGAGGAGAAAGCTCCCCCTCAAATTATGCTATATTAAACAAAGAAAAATAATGTAATTTGTAATTTGCAAGTAAACATCATGAAACCAAAAACTATAAACATCATGAGATATAAAACACTTGCAAAACACTTAAACACAAATTACAAGAATTCATGAAAACACATCAAAAACTAAAAACATATATAAACTCATATGGAACCAAAACCATATGAACTCATATAACCATACATAAACTCATTCTCCCCCTTTTTGTCATACATCAAAAAGGGTTAAGAAAACAATTTTATTCAATAACACAAACATTAAGTTCACCACATATGAAAGAAAATCTAGCAAAATCAAGTGGCTTAGTGAAAATATCGGCAAGTTGCAAATCCGTAGAAACATAATCAATATCTATATCTCCTTTCTCAAAATGATCTCTAAGAAAATGATATCTAATCTCAATGTGCTTGGTCTTACTATGTTGATTTGCATTCTTAGTCATATGTATAGTACTAGTATTATCTCAAAATATTTTTATTTGGTTATAATGCAAATCATAATCAAGGAGAGTATGTTTCATCCAAAGGACTTGTGCACAACAAGCCCCCGCGACAACATACTCCGCCTCGGTGGTTGAGAGAGCTACGGAATTTTGTTTCCTAGAGGACCATAAAACAAGACAATTACCAAGAAATTGACATGTCCCACTAGTACTCTTTCTATCTACTCTACAACCCGCATAGTCGGCATCCAAATAACTCGTCATTGAGAAATCTCCAGTTTTCGGATACCATAGACCCATTCCAATCGTTCCCTTAATATAACGAATAATGCGTTTTATCGCAATAAGATGAGACTCTTTGGGACACGATTGAAATCTAGCACAAAGACACACACTAAACATGATATCCGGCCTACTTGCCGTCAAATACAAAAGACTACCTATCATGCTTCTATACAATTTAATATCAACATTTTTACTTTGGTCATTCTTATCAAGCTTGGTGGTAGTTGCCATGGGAGTGTTTGCAAACCTTTGAGTCTTCAAGTCCAAACCTCTTTACGAGTTCCTTTGCGTATTTGGCTTGACATATGAAGTTCTCATCTTGCAATTGCTTGATTTGGAGTCCAAGAAAGAAATTAAGCTCACCCATTGAAGATATTTCAAACTCACATTGCATAACCTTTTCAAATTCCTTGCATAAAAACTCATTAGTAGAACCAAAAATTATATCATCAACATAAATTTGCACAATTAAAATGTCATTATCAACATGCTTAGTGAATAGTGTTGTATCTACTTTGCCTTTAATAAAATCATTTGAAATGAGAAAACTAGAAAGCCTTTCATACCAAGCTCTTGGAGCTTGTTTCAATCCATACAAAGCTTTATCAAGTTTAAAAACAAAATTAGGATGAACATGATCAATAAAACTGGGAGGTTGTTCAACATAAACTTCTTCATTTATAAAACCATTCAAAAATGCACTTTTCACATCCATTTGAAAAAGTTTAAAATTTTTGAAAGATGCAAAAGCTAGTGTCATCCGTATGGCTTCAAGTCGTGCTACGGGTGCAAAGGTCTCCTCAAAGTCAATTCCCTCAACTTGAGTGTAACCTTGGGCCACTAACCTAGCCTTATTCCTAATCACATTTTCGGACTCATCCATCTTGTTTCTAAAGATCCACTTAGTACCAATTATTGGTCTATCGTGGGGCCTAGGAACAAGGTGCCGAACTTGGTTGCGCTCAAATTGATTGAGTTCCTCTTGCATGGCTAGCAACCAATATGAGTCCGCCTCGGCTTCGAGGATGCTTTTGGGTCAAAATGAGAAATGAAAGCAAAGTTACCACATAGGTCATGGAGTTTGGAGCGAGTTGTTACCCCTTTAGACGCGTCACCTAGGATGAGCTCCTTGGGATGATTTGTAGCGTATCTCCAAGCTTTAGGAAGCGGTAGAGAGCTTTCCTCTTTATCCTCTTGAACATCACCAATTGATTCTAGCTTTTCTTCTTGAGCGGGTGAGTCCTTCAAGGATAGTCTCTCCATGTTATCACCTAATGGTTCAATCTCTACAACATTCTCAACAAACACATTAGATTCTTCAAATTTAACATGCATGGATTCTTCAATGGTAAGTGAAGATCTATTGAATACTCTATAAGCTTTACTAGTTGTAGAATATCCAACAAAGATTGCTTCATAAGCCTTAGCATCAAATTTACCCAAGTTATCTTTAGTGTTCAAAACAAAACACTTGCATCCAAAAACTTTGAAATATGCAACATTAGGTTTTCTAGAATGATACATTTCAAAAGATGTTTTGGAAGAATTTTTACATAAATAAATATGATTTGATATGTAGCATGCGGTGTTTACGGCCTCGGCCATAGATATTGAGGGAGGTCATACTTACTTATCATTGTCCTAGCCATCTCTTGAAGTGTTCTATTTTTCCTTTCTATAACTCCATTTTGTTGTGGAGTTTTAGGACAAGACATTTCATGCTTAATTCCCTTTTCATCACAATAAGTCATGAAGAGTTGGTTAACAAACTCACCACCTCTATCACTCCTTATTCTCAAAATCGAAAAACCCTTTTCTTTTTCAACTCTTTTTCGAAAAATCTTAAAATGAGAAAAAGTTTGATCTTTGTGTTCCAAGAAGAAAACCCAAGTGAAACGGAAAAATCATCAAGTAAAACAAATGCAAATCTACTACCATTTAAGCTCTTAGTTTTAGTAGGTCCAAAAGATCCATATGAATTAATTTTAAAGGCCTAGTTGACATGATATCCTTGATTGGTTTGAAGGAAGACTTGTTTGTTTGCCAAGTTGGCATGCACCACAAATGTGGTCTTTCTCAAACTTCAAGTAAGGAATACCTTTCACCAATTCCTTTGAATTAATCCTAGAAAGATGATCAAAAGATGCATGTCCTAATCTTCTATGCCAAAGCCAAGAATTTTCATCAAAAGCATTTAAGCATTTAGTAGAACATTCCACATTAAGCATGTCAATGATATAAACATTATCATCACGAAAACCGGTGAGAGTACAATCATTGGTTTTAACATCAAAGATTTTGCAAGAAGAATCATCAAAAATAAGCTTAAGTCCACGGTCACAAAATTGACTAATGCTAAGCAAATTATGCTTCAAACCATCAACAAGTACAACATTTTCTATATGGGAGATGCACCAATTTGAATGTTACCTATACCGATGATAGTGCCTTTGGAGTCATCCCTGAAGGTGACGGAACCACCTTCCTCGTACCTTGATAGGGTTGTAAAGTTATTGATGTCCCACGTCATGTGTCTTGAATAACCACTATCAAGGTACCACCGCTCCCTACGTCTTGGAGCCTTGGTGTGTACCTACATCAAATAATTTAGGACTTAATTTTGGTACCCACATTTTCTTGGGTCCTAAAGAGTTAGTTCCATGAACCCAAACAAGATTATTTGATCTATTTACTTGGTCATAACAAAATTTAGCCAAATGTCCATTCTTACCACAATATGTGCATCTATACACTCTACCATATTTAAAAGCATAGTGAGTGTGTGATTTGTGAGCATGAGAATTATGAGCATGAAAGATTTAGCATGAGAAGTGTTATGTGTAGTGTGAGCATGAGGAATCTTAACATGTGAATCTTTAGCATGAGAGGTGTGCTTTTTAGAAAACATTTTTTCAAGTTTCTTAGTGTTAAAAGCACAATCCTTTAAAGTCTTTTCAAATCAACAATTCTAGTTTTTAAAGAAGAAATTTCTTTTCATCAATCTTAGGAAATTTTGCTTTACAAGCAACTTTGTAAGCACTAAATTCATTTTGGGTAGAAATGAGATTTGAAGAAATTTCATCTTTTTCTTTGGAAATAATAGCAAGTTGATTTTTGAGAAAAGCAACTTCCTTTTTCAATTTAGAGCATTCAATCTTTTTATTATCATAGGTTTTTGAAAGTTCAACAAAGGAATGAACAAGAACTTCTTTACTTAATTCATCATCTTCTTCATCAAGAGGTTGAGGGGTACCTTTGGTGTGTTTGCCATAAAACACATATTCGCTATATCCACCTCTTCCTCAGACTCGCTTTCCGAATCCCAAGTTGCCTTGTACGCTTTCTTTTCTTCCGGTTTCTTTGGCTTGAAGGAGGAGGTCATCTTCTTCTTGAACTCCGGGCAATCGGCCATGATATGTCCGGGTTTTCGGTAATTGTAGCATATAATTCTTCTCTCCTCTTTGCCTTCAAATTTCCTTCGGAAGTTGAGCTTGTTCCTCCGGTACATTCTCTTCACATTGCGAACAAGTAATGATAGCTCCTCATCTTCTTCTTCATCTTCTTCATCGTCTTCAAGAGTAGATGAAGACTTGAAGGCTATGGATTTCTCTTTAGTGGAGCGGCCTCTTCTCTTGCTTTCTTTTCCATCTCATGGGTTTTTAAGTTCCCAATGAGACTAATGAGGTCCATCTCATCCTTGTCGTTTAACTCTTTCAAGGTGGTGGCCTTTATCTCCCAAGATGAAGGAAGAGCCCGAATTACTTTTCGCACCTTTTGGTCATTTGAAATATCATCACCTAAAGAAGAAAGAGCATTGGTGATTTTAGTAAATCTAGTAATCATACAATCAATAGATTCTTCATCAATCATTTTAAAGGATTCATATTGGGACCTTAAGAGATCTATCTTAGCTCCCTTAACTTGTGAAGTCCCTCGTGTGTGACCAATAAATGTTGCCAAATCTCATAGGCGGTTGGCAATGAATTACCCATGTAAGGTCATCCTCATTCAAGGCGGTTAATAGGGAGTTTTGGGCCTTAGAGTTAGCCTCATATTCTCTAAAGGTGAAGTCGGTCCAAGTGCTCTCATCACTATCGGTACAACATAGGGTTTGGTCAAGGATTTAGCAACTAAGCTACCTAAGGATTGCAAAAAGATAGTCATCCTAACTTTCCAAATAGGAAAATTGAGTCCATCAAATTTAGGAGGGGTTTTGATGTTATCGGCCATGTTTACTAGTGAATGAATGTAAGAATGCAAATATTGATTAGCAAGTTTTAAGGATCTCTCTATGGATGTTAAGCCAAAACCTAGAGTGCAAGCTCTGATACCAATTGAAAATCACCTAGAGGGGGGTGAATAGGTGATAATGCTAATCAATGCACAATTTAAAAATATGATGCAACAATCGCCCAAAACAAGACTAAGAGCCGAATGCCCCGTAAAGGATTCTGAACTCCTTCCTCCTGATTCCTCTTGAAATGAGTTAGAGGTGCGCAATGCAACCTTGTTGTATGGGACTATGATTGACAAGATGAATGAAAAACAAATGAATATTGCAATGAAGATTGAGAGCAAGTAATAAGAGCAATGAAAGTAAAGCAAGAAGTAAGAGCAAGTAAACCAAACACAAACACCGAGAATTGTTATCGAGGTTCGAGCACTCAGCTCTACTTCCCCGCCTTCCCAGAAGGATTCCAACCACTTCCACTATCACAAAGATGTCACAAATACACCGGAGTACCCAACTCCACAATCTCAAGTACAAGCAATCTCTTAGTAGTCAAAAGACCACAAACTCTCTCTTGCAAAATTCTCTTCCCTTACAAAGGTCCTTAGAGAACAATGAATAGGAATGAAGCTCTTGAGTGTAAGTAAAAAGAGAAAGGAAATCAGAGAGTTTTGAAAAACACTTCAGAAAATGAGAGAGAATTTCAGCACAAAAACCAAGAAACAAAGCTCTTTTGAATGCCTTAAAGTTTTGAAACTTTTGCAAATTTTTGTTGTAATGAACCTCTCCCTAAACACCCCTATTTATAGTAGAGGGCTAGGGTTAGAAGATAAAACTCACTTAAGGCCAATTAGGAAGTATTAGGATCAGTAAATATCATTTAAGCCCTTTTTAGAAAGAAAAAGACAAAAATAAATCTGCTCAGAAAACTAGCCGTTACTGTTCAAACGGCACACTCGGTCGACCGGCCCGGTCGACCGATGTTCAAAAATAAGAGCCGTTGCTGGCTCTCGGTCGACCGTCCGGTCGACCGAAAAATACAGAGAGCAAAAGTTTTTACAGACAGTCAGGTATCGGTCGACTACCCGGTCGACCGTGAAACATGCACACGGATACGTTCTGCTGCGAGAACCACGGTCGACTGTGTCGGTCGACCGGATTGACCTGACACAGGGTCGGCCGACCGGACGGTCGATCGGCTCAGGTCAAAGGCCAAAACAAAAACAAATTTTGAGGAGAAATCTATTTTTAACAAAATAGTTTTGAATAGAGATATATATAATGGATAAAAAGGAGTTTGTAGGCTGAAGATAGTATACAAACTATTTTTGTACATATTATAGGAAATATTTTTGGAAACAAGATGTGCGCAAAAACGCGTGTGATAGAGCTTCAAACCTATTCACTATTCTTTAACAAAACTATAAAACTAGAAACAAATCTACAGAATTTATCTTGAGCAATCTTGAAGTCTTGAGCCATGCAATGCCCTGCTAGAGCCTTCTCTTCTATGTTCCTTCCTTGATGTGCAAAAAGCCTTCTTTGTTTCATGAACCTAGAAGTTCTTGCAATAGCTAAGCAATGGCCTCCAAATATGGTACTAACCTGAAACTTATCTTAAACAAAATAATTAGTACCAAATAGCTCTTATTTGTTTTGTTATCATCAAAACTCTAAACAAATGGATAGTGTAACCTTTTGGGCCAACAACTACATGTGTTAATCATCATCAAAACTAGAGAGGAATGCCTCCGGGCCAACAATCTCCCCCTTTTTGATGATGACAAAACTCATGGAGTTATATATGCATGGATTAAAGTTAAGCTTCAAAGAAGCTCCCCCTTAACTCATGTATAAACAAATAAACAATAAATATGCAATGAATAACAATGCATAATCATGCATAAACAATAAAAGGCTCTAGATAGAAATGTTCAGATACCAATTAAAATTAAACTAAATTAAGCATAATATATGCAAAACATAAATATGCATATATAAAACATGTACCAATCATGCATATTAAAAAACATCTTCTCTATATATGCATGTTAAACTCTCAAATAATTCTCCCCCTTTTTGTCAATCATCAACAAAGGGGTAAAAACCAAAACAAAACAAAATCTTCTCCCCCTTTTAATACAAAGAAACAATCATCAATAAGGGGTAAATAAAGACAATGTTCTCCCCCTTTTTGTCTAAAACAAAAACAAAACCAAATAGGGGTGGCAATCAATTTAGATATCAATTGAAAATATGTCAAAGTAGCATCTTGATACCAATTGAAAGTAAACATAGATCAATAAATAAATGGTATATGCTATATACATTCATGAAGAGGAAGATGTGAAGCTTCCCTACATAGATACATTACATGAAGGAGGGATGACAAGCCCTAATTCACATAACATACACTATGCAATGCATAAGAGGAGATGTGAAGCTCCCCTACACACGTGTATCACATAAAGAAGAGATTGTCAAGCTCTTCAATACAAGATACACTCATCATGAATCTATATGTAGAAGAGATGTTAAGCTCTCCTTGCATATAGGCAATACAAATCAAAACTTTTGTATTTAATTTTTTTTTAAAACAAATTTTGAGATACCAAATTTTAAAACATTCAAATAAACATCTTGATATCAAAAGAAAGTATTTTTCTTTTTAAGTATATGATATCAATTAAATTTTTTTTATTTTCTATCATAAAGCAAGGGAGTGGAGATACAAATACCAATTGAAATATGAAAATCGAATTTTCTCCCCCTTTATGAAATACCAACAAAAACAATGCGTAGGCTTGAAATAAGATACCAATTGAAAATTTAATCAATTGAAACAAAGATGGAGCTCAAGCTTAGCATAAACACAAACATATATATATATGTATGAAAAATAGATATCAATTGAAATTGATATTATTTGAAGTGAAAGCATACATACATACAAACATATATAAGTAAACAAAAAAGGTCAAAATTGATACCAATTGAAACAACAATAATGAGCAAGTGTATACATCATATAACTACCACCCAACCATGTTCAAGTTTAAAATGATTTTCAATATAAAGCATACATGAGCATGATCTCCCATCCAACCGCCCTTGGATGGTAGGGGTTTTCAAAAATAGATTTGAAAAATAAGCTTTGTTTGAAAAACTCTACCATAATGAAGAATACGAACTAGTTAAAAGGAAAAACTTGTTAACTAGTACGAAATCCTTCAAGTAAGGAATAAAACAAAATTATTTTTCATGAAATAAGAAATCCACATGATATCAAAACACTCAAGTTAATTAAGCATAAATATGACTCATGAAAACAAAACATGAGTAAACAATAAATGTGAGTGTACAAATAAAACGTGAAGATCATAATCATGAAAGTTATTCAATTAAGCCCAATTAATTCCTTGAAACAAGAAAATCATCAAAAACTTATTTAATCTTCAAGGTATATGTATGTCCTATACAAACTAAAGTATACATACATATCCAAACACAACGAGTCCACAAAGATATATGCATGAGGGCACATGGCTCAAAAGGATGTATATGTATAACAATAATTTGGATAAAATGGACATATACATGAAGTAAATTTGGATAAAATGGACATATACATGAAGTTAAATATAAACACATGGAAACATGAAAAACTAAATTTTCATTAAAACAAATTTCATTTCAAGGTATATGTATGATTTGTCAACACAAAAAGTATACATACATACCCCTAAACACAATTGAGTCCATATGTATAGATTTGCATGAAAGGCAAATGACTCAAGAGGTATACATGTATATTTTAAAGTTTGGCAAAATAGACATATACATGAAATGAAAACTCATACAAATAAAACAAATCCAAAAATAGGAATACAAGTTTAAAATGCATGAATCATCAAAACTAGACTATACTAGCACATCTAATGGGTTCAAATAAGCATTCAAGTACAAACATATATAGATTTATTTGTGGCCCACTATATGCACAAGTATAAAACCTAGTCTTAATGAAAACTAACATTTAAACATATATTCAAATCATGAAGCTCAAAACAAGATATGAATCATCATGATAAACAAAAACATGATTATTATGTAAATCCACATGTTATTAGAACTATGATGTACATGATAGCTAAACTAAGGTGAGAACATAAAATAATAGTCCATTTAAACATGGGTGTCTCAAAAAAGGGCTATACATGCATGTCAAGGATCAAATAAACATAGCATTGACATAATAATCTATAAACATCAAAACATGCTAAAACATGAAAAGCATGCAAACATAAATAAGGAGTAAGAGACCGTTACCAAAACCTATGAGGCAACTCTCCAAGTCTCCAAAACATGGTGGTCCTATCCACCAAACCATCCCTTGAAAGTGATGCATCCAAATGATTTTCATGAAGCTCGGAACGCATCCACTCCAAGGTACCGCTACTCTCACGTCATGCGAGAGCCCACACCTACATCATAAGCAATAGGGGTGGTCTTTGGTACCCATAATCTTTTGGGTCCATGGGGGTTAGTACCTTCTCTAACCCAAACAAAATTATTTTCTAAATTTGAAACATGTATACGATCATAGCAAAATTTAGCAAGGTGGCCCTTACGTCCACAATGTGTACAAGTGTACACATGAGCATACATGTGATGGGTGTGTCCGTGAGGAGCATGTGTATGCCGTGGAGGGTGTGCAGGCATAATGGATGAAACTTGTTTCTTTCGAAACAAAGATTCCAAACGTGTATGGCTCTTGGCACAATGGCTCAAAGTGGAGCCCAAACAATCAACACTCTTCTTAAGTATGGATATATCATTATCAATCAAAGAAGAAGTGTGGCATGCAATAGGTGAAGTGTGTGAAACTACCCTAGCATGGCAAACATGAGAAACAATATCATTTTTCAAAGATTTATTTTATTTAAACACATATCTAAATCTTTTGAAATAGAACTAATTTTGTTTTCAAAGATTCATTTTCTTTTACAACAAAATTAACTCTTGAAGATAAAAACTCATTTTTCTTCAACACATCATCACAGTCATTTTTATTTTTCAAAAAATATTTCTTTTAGTGCAAGGTCTAGTTGAGATCTCAATGAATCCCTTTCATTATAGACCTCAACCTTCTATTGCAAAACCTTGTCAAGTATAGAATGCAAACTTTTATTTTCTTTTTCAATTCCTAGACTTTTCTTTTTCAAAACTTTATATTTTTCAAATAATTTTTCACAAACAATAGATAGTTCTTCATTCAAAGCATGGGCATCAACATAATCATTTGAAGAACTAGCATCATCATCATCATCTAAGTGGGTTTCCGAGTGTACCTCAAGGGAGTCATTCCCTTGGACCGTATAGCATTGTTGTGGCTCGGATTCTCCACTAGATTCTTCCTCCGGTTGGATTGGCACTTGAAGCTTGGAGGTGGTGGTTGTCAACATATTCCACACTGCAAATGCGGAATCAAAGTTAGAAGCAAGCATAAGATATTCTTTAGGTAGCGTGCTTCTAATGGCCTCAAGGGCTTGTGCATTGGCCCCTATATGCTTGCTATCACTAAGGTAGGATTCCTTGGTAATGGCAAGGTGAACCTTATATCCTAGAGTTTGTAAATAGATGGACATCTTAGTCTTCCAAACAAGAATGTTGGAAGGGTCAAACATAGGTGGGGTCATAAAGTCCATGGGTCCAAACTATATGTGTGCAAACAAGCAAATGCAAATGATAGATTAGCAAACACAGGATCTCACTCCTAGGATGTTAAGCCTAAGTATCAGGAGCGTAGGCTCTGATACCAATTGTAAATCACCTAGAGGGGGGTGAATAGGTGATAATGCTAATCTATAAACTATATACTGAAGCTAAACAATTTTACAATCACACTTAATACAACACACAAGTGTAGCCGAATTCCACGTGAAGGGCTCTGGACTAACTCCTCTTGATTCCCCTAGATAAGGGTTGAGGTGCTATATGAAGCTCTTGTGGTTAAGTACAAGTGAGGCACACACAAGCAAGCCAAGCATATAAGGATGTACAACAATATAAATGATGCAAGGCAACACAAGCAATATGAATGATATGGCAATATGAATAATTCTATGCACAATACAAAGAGAGAGAGAGTTGGAGAGACAATGGATCAAACGTAAACACAAAGATATGTTCCGAGGTTCGAGCCCCTAGCTCTACGTCCCCGCCTTCACCGAGAAGGATTTCTAATCCACTATACTCCCACCGAGGGAACCTCCACCGAGGAGGATTTGTTACAACACAAGAAGTACCGAACTCCTCTCTCAAACACCGCCTCACAACCGAGAGGTAAGCCCGTAGCCAAACAACCACAAACACCTCTACTGAAGAGGGTTACAAACCAAACTCCACCTCTCACGAGAGGGAGCAAACCAATCACCTGATCAACCTCTACCAAAGAGGGATACAACAAAGGGAAGGGTGTTTACAACAAGTGGTTTCTTTCAACCACAAACAATCTCTCTTTTTCCACAAAACAAGATCCTAATAGATGATAGCTCAAGTGTGGAAAAACTAGGTGTTTGGAAAACAAAAACTCAAAGAAAACACTTGGGAAAACTCTTTGTAAATGATAGAATTGAAGAACAAACAAATCTCCTAAATTTCTATTTTCATTGATTTTCCCAAACCCTAAAACACAAAACAAATTTGGAAGTTAAAAGCCCAAAAATACTTTTGAAAACTTGTTTTAAACACTAGAGAAACTCTGAAATTTTTCTTGTCAAAAGTCTTATCAAAATCCCCAAAGAGATGGGGTATTTATAGCCCAAACAGAAAACTAGCCGTTAGGCTGATCTGGCAGCCTGACAGGCCTGCGGTCGACCGGCCCGGTCGACCGCCAACGGTCATAAATGTGACCGTTGGGGCATCCGGTCGACTGCACAGCTGACCGCCCAGATACAGAGAGCAGACTTCTCTGCTCCGGTCAACCGCTCGGTCGACCGCCCAGATACAGAGAGCAAGGCTCTCTGATCTGGTCGGCCGACCGGCCGACTGGCCCACTGTGCCAGCAGACATGCACAGGTCTGTGCACGTCGGTCGACCACCCGGTCGACCGGCCTGGCCTGTCAGCACAGTTCTGGGTCAGAAAAACATGTTAAAAATATTTCTAAAAATTCTTTAAAAACTTCTAAAAATCCCCAAAAATAGTTTTAACATTTTGCATTGATATATAAACATGTGATAAAAAGTTTAACTCAAATATCAAGCATATGAAACTATTTTTGTGTTTAAACATTTTTACCAAAAACCAAAACTTGTATTTTATCAAACTTAGATTTTTCAATACATGAATTGGAAAGTCAAAATAAGTTTGTTTAAAAGTTAAGCATACATGTATAGAATGAATCTACTATACATAAACCAATTAAACTTGTTTGAACAATCTATTCATGAAAACCAATATCAAAACCAAAACGTGTATGTGTATTGTGCACTTGAGCATATCAACTATTCTTATCTTTACACATGGATCTAAAACACACTAAACTCTAGGATACCTAAGTCTTCTTGACGATCTTCATCTTCAAGTCGACTGGGTCCAAACTCCGTGATCCAACGAGCATGGCTATGTATCATCTTGACGCTCGGGCTCAGGAATCACCAAGTGAAGGCTTCCAAACCTCTTTTTGAAGCAATCACCAACTAATATCTTGATTAATGATCTGAAACTAAAATCACAAGATTATTAGTAAACATAACTACATGAGTTAACCATCATCAAAACTCGAGAGGAAGGCCTCCGGGCCAACACGAGGATGCCAATGCGACGTATATACGCAGGGCGATGGTACGATTACGTATGTACGCTAAGCATTAATACAACACAATATAGGGATCAGAGTGCAAAAATACGTGGTGTTATACATTCCAACACAAAATAGTACAAGTACTTAGTCATCATAGATTGTAATATAATATTACATAAATATTACATCACCAGGTAGTACAAAAGTAGACTGATCATGATACAAAAGATAAAGAATCATGAGCTGGAGAGGGAGTCTCGCGAGCGGGGAAGACTAGATGGAACTATGGTTGATCTGCTTGCTCCTCGAAGTAGGCCTGGTCCTTAGCTGAAGGGTCCACCTTGGTCCAAGCTATTAAATCTGAACATACAAATCTAGGGTTGTTAGTGGGCAACCCAGCGAGTGCAAGAAGAACCCGAATGGTAAGTATAAATAAAAGTAAGTGCATCCCGTCAAGTATAATGTACCTAAATCAAAAAGCATGGAATAACCACAATAAATAATGAAATATGGAAATGACATTAGAATTTATGTGGCATAAAAAAAAAGCAGGTGTAGCAGGTCAAATGTCATGTAATCAAATTAGCAAGCATGGGGTAACTATAATAGATAACAAATATGATAATGAAATTTGTGTAGCATTAAGTCAATTATCAAGTTATTATTAAGACTCGTGCAATTTGTATGTTTTGGTATATGACCGATGCCAAATACTTCTGCATACAAGTCAAGCGAGGTTGGTTATTGGAAATTGATGAGGAACGACAAACCATGTTTAGAATGGGTCCCGTGCATGCCTTAGAAAATAGTCCAGGAATATCCGGTACTGAGTCAGAACGTACCGCTAGGCACCGGGACTTACTATATGCCCGAAGGTCTTAGTATATGCTCGAACAGGAATAGAGTATCACCGTTCCCCACAGGGATATACCCAGGGGATTATAGAACACCCCGCAGGTAAGAAAGGGGGTAGGGGTGCCAATACACCCCTCGGAAACGCCTGGTGGCCTCCAGGTCGAATCCAATAGGAATTAGTTGTACAACTTATGTATGGCCACCATAAACATAGAAGCTATATCAATACCATCAATTTCCCCGTCCTGGTGTAAGTTGTCTAAATATAACAGAGTGTCAAATAATAAAGTCCAGGGGGTATTCACCAAAGTCCAATATCCATGGTTATCCTATTATGGGGGTCAACAGGAATATAATATCAGGAGTAATGTCAGGAGCCTCTCTATTTCAGGGGTTCAAGTATACAGGAGTTCAGGAGTATAGGAGATCAAGAGTACCAATGTCTAGTAATAATATAATAATCATGTCAAGTCCCCGTAAAAGTTATAGTCCTTAATATGTCATATAATGCAAGTCTCAGGGGTGGTAGTGCCCGGTCAAGGGTCACGATGTCAAGTTAATGTACTTGTACCACATGAAAGCACATCAAGTAAGGTTAGCATGTGTCATATACGGGGGTCAGGATCAGGTGACAAGTATGACATATATCAAGTACTGGTGTCTAATATCAGGTGCCGTGGATCAGGTATCAAATATAACATATCAAGTGTCAGTGTCAGATATCAAGTGTCGTGGATCAGGTATCAAATATAATATATCAAGTGTCGGTGTCATAAATCATGCATCAAGTATAACATGTCAAGTGTCAGGTAAATACTGAGTACAACATCATTTATTAACTCGCATAGCATGGTATCATGTACTAAAACTACAGTAGCAAGTGTTAGGCATGTTAAAATATCCACATATCAATATCATGCTATAAATACAAGAGCGTTTATTTTTAAGTGTATTAAAAAGCACTCGCCTGAAATCGGGATGAAATACCGGTTAAAAATCCGAGAAACTCGCGAATCGTACGAGCAATCCACTAGCCCATAGTTATATATTAAACTATATAAATATAAATATATATATAAATATTTAAGAGGGAATAAGAGAGGAAAGAGAGAGAGAAAGTTGTAGGAAGGAGAGAAATAAAGAGAGAGAAAATTGGGTATTTTTAGAAAAGGATTATGAATTAAAAGGGGAGGGGGTAGGGTTGTAAATATAGGGAAGTAATTTGAGAATAAGGTGGAGGGTATTTTAGGGAAGTAAGAAAAGTGGGTTTATTTAGGGAAAAGAAAGAGAAAAGAAAGAAAGAAGAAAAGAAGCAAAGAAGAAAGAAAGAAAGAAAGAAAAAAGAAAAGGAGGGGAGGGGGTGGCCGGCCGGCCATCGGTGCCGGCGGCCTGGCGGCGGCGGCAGCGCCGCCGGGAGGGGGCAGGCGACGCGCGTGTCCAAGGGGAGGGGATGGGAGGTGGAGTTGTCTTGGTTATTTGGAGTTGGTGGAGGAGTTGTTAGTGGAGGTGGTTATGGTGGTGGTTGGTGGTGATTGGTGGTGTTAGGGAATTAGAGGAGGAGGTGATGATGGGGCGGTTGGAGTGGTGGATTTGATGGAGATGGTGGTGAATTTTGGAGGAGGAAGGGTGGTGGTGGTGATGGGTTGTGGTGAAATTAGAGGTGGTGGGTGGTTGATGGAGGTTGAAGGAGGTGGTAGAGTGGAGAGGGGTTGTGGGGGAGTGGATGGCTGGCCTAGGGGTGGCCAGCGGTGGTGGTGGTGATGGTGGAGGCGGTGGCCATGGAGAGGAGGAGATGGGTTTGGTTTTTGTGTTTTGTTTGAAGTGGTTAAGATGAAATTGAAATGGAAAATGAAAAGAGAAGGAAGGAGGTGGGAGGTTTTTAATGGAGAGGAGGGAATATGGAGATAATGAATGGGGATGTGGGGATGGCCTGCAGCAGCAGCCCATCATGCCTCTGTTGCTGCTGCTGCGGCTGTAGAGCAGGGAAACACAGGGTATGGGGGGGAAGTCAAAGGGGGGAGAAAGAAAAAGAAAGGAAATTAAAGGAAAAAATAAGAAAAAAGAAAATAAAATAGTATAAAAAGTTTTATTATTAAATAATTTATTTATTATAATTTCTAGATGTACGAAGTAGGGGAGTAGAGAAGGAAAAGCAAGAAAATAAATTGTCGGTAAATAATATTTTTATTTTAATAGGGCGAAAATTTGACTGTTTCAGAAACGTTCTGAAAAATTCTCAAAATAGAAAATATTATTTTAAGATACTCAGTAAAATTAGATTCGAGAAATTAAATGTAATTTTCAAATTAAAAATTCTGAAATCTTCCAGCGATACCGGCCGACACCAGAATCGGTGAAATTTTGATAAATTTAGAAAAATCTCAAAAAATGATTTTAGATAGAAAATGAAATTCTAAGAAGTAAAGTGAAAGTTATTTTTGAAAATTTAATCTAGTTTGAAAACTAAAAATTTGAGAATTAGTCAGCGATGCCGACCGACACCGGTTTTGGAGATTTTGCAGAAAAATTCTGAAAAATTCTAGAAAATCTTGAAACATCTATAATATTAGAAAATAATGTCTGAAAGTGAAATCGGTCAAACCGGACTTCCAAAAAGTCAAATCGGGCAGCAAGTTAGTATCGGGTTCTTGGTCCGGGTCAGGGCTTACTCTAGATTGTAGAATCTAGATTCGATACTCAATAATATAAGCCATCACAACCCAAAAGCAAATACTGGAAGAAAATTGAACAATACGGTCAAAAAAATTTGGGACACGTATCAGGGTACGTATCCTATGAACGGGGTGCTATAGAGACCCTGACGCAACTCGCGACACCCTGACATCCTCGTAACCTCCGCCTCCTCTGTCATCGAACTTTCCATGGCCGGCCGTGAGTTTCTCCCCTTCTGCGGCTTCTGCCACCTTCTGTGAGCTCCGCCACGGCCTTCTCCCGACCATGTCTCCTCCTGCACCATGAATGTGCTCTCATTTCCTCTCTATTTCTATGTTATTATGTATGTATTTATGTATGTGTCATTTGTGATTGCGTGTGCGTAAATTATTATATGATGGTACTTTTGTGGATATATGTTACGTGTGCATGGAGGTGTGCATGTTTGTCGTAAATGTTTATGTAAGAGTGTGTATGTATGTGTAAATGTATGCATGATTATAAGTGCGTGAGTATTGTGTATGCCTGGGTATATGCATGCTTAAGTGTGTGTATGTAATGTAACGCCCGATCCGGCGGGTACGGGGACGTCACTACGATGTATATACGCAGGTCAGAAATAACCTCACGTATATACGCTAAGCATTAGCGTAGGCAAGAATCAGAGTACGGAAGCACATGGTGCAATATACATTCCAACATATGAGTACAATTACAAGGTTATCACAAGATTTGACAAATATTATAAGAATATTACATTACCAATATGGCACAATTGCGAGAATACAAAGGATGGTATAAGTATGAACAGTACAAAAGGTGGCTCAGAGTCATAGCAGAAGAACTCTAGAGCCGAACAAGGGCCTGGAAGGATAAGGCTCTAGACAGTCTGCTGGGGATCCACGCTTCAGCTGCGCCACTCTGATCAACAACTGGGAGAATCCACATGCTCCAAGCTCCAAGACCCGGACATGAGGATCCAGAGGAGTCAGAACTCCCCGGCGAGTGTTGATGCAAAAGCCAGATGGTGAGCATAGGTAAGCACACGTGTATCGATAAATCTGAATCATAAACATGCATTGAAAAACTGTGTCGTAGGTACAAGCATGCAGGAGCAAGTAGATATACATCATATGATATTAAGCAGGGAAGACTCATAGTATGATCAGATAAGAGCAGGAGACAGGTGGAATCGAATACAAATAGAAAGGCAGGATATGAACAGGTATAGTATAATAATCATAAAATCGGAAGTCCGAAGTAAAACCTGATACAATCAACCATGGCAAAACATACTATGGATTCATAGCTGGCATCTTTTATTATTATTATTATTACTTTTCTTACCTTGATGTCTAGATATGTGAACTAGCGTCCCAGCACACATATATCCACATCTGAGTAAAGCAAGGTTGTTATTGGAAACCAACGGGGGTATCAACGAACAATATTTACAGTGGGTCCCGTACATGCCCGGAACTACGGTCCAGGACGTTCCATTGCTGGTATATGGAACTGGCCGCAAGGCCTACAGGAGGGTCTTATAGAATGCCCTTATTAAGATGGTACCAAGAAGGAGGGAGCCAGCACTCCCCTCGGTCGCCTGAAGGCCCACAGGTCAGACCGAAAGTTTTAGTTGCACAACGTACCTAGTACCACTGTAAACACAAACATCTATTGATAACCGCAAGTTTCCCCGACCCCATGTAAGTTGTCTCATTTTATGATTTATTAGATAATTATCAGATTCTGGGAATGAGCCGAACACGCCAGGAATGTCAAGAGTACAAGTATATCAGGAGTACGGTTTGTACTATAATGTATCAAGATGTAAACAAGATGTCAGGTCATCATTCCCGTTATCATGATAATTATAAGAGTCAAGTATATCATGCTGGGTGTCGAGTGATAGCATGACAAAAGGGTGATGTTAGGCAGGTGACAAGTCAAGTCATAACAGGGAGCAATTATCAAGGAGAAGTATGTTGGATGTTAGGTGATAACACATCAATTGTCATGTAATACAGATAGGTGTTAGATATTAGCATGCAATTAACAGGTATTAAGTAATAGCATGTCAAGCGTTAATATATCAAGTATGTACTTAGCAAGTGATAGAATAATAGCTGAGCACAATCAAGCAGAGCTGAGCAAGCTGGAGCGAAGCTAATGTACAACACTAAATGATATCACGCTCAGTGTGGTTACCGCTCGCAACGTAGCTAGACACACGTGTCACAGCAAGCGTATGAGCACCATACTACCGCTCACAGGAAAGCCATGCTCACGGGGTAACTATACTCGAACAGAGTAAGCGGTAAAGTGTTGACACTAGGTCCGCCTACCAGGCGTAGCATAGAGAAAGTCCAGAGGAGTTTAAACCTCAAAGGTTATACCCAGTGGTTAGGGTACTTGCAGAGAAGGTGTTAGTTCCAGATACAAATACATAAGACAATCAAGTCGATCTGACGAAACGGGAAAGCCAAGAGAAAGCGAGAACACTCGCCTAAGTCTTCAGAAAACATAGTGAAATCCCAGATCTCCGGAATCCAGGAAATCAACGCGTCAACGCGTTAAAGAGAAAGTGATAGAGAGAGGAGAAAATCAAGAGAGAGAAAGAGAATAAGAAAGAGGAGAGAGAAAGTGAGAGCTAGAGGGAGAAGTCCATGGATGGAGAGAGTGTACAGGGAGAGAGAGTATGTACAGGGGGACGCGGGTTTGAGAGTGAGACGCAGGGGTCTAAGACGCGGGGGTCGTGTCGCGTTAACACGAGAAGAACACAGACGCGGGCATGAGCTCCACGTCGTGTTGACACGAGAAAGACACAGACGCGGGCATGGGCTCCGCATTGCGTCGATATAGGAACACGAAGGCCGCGTTATACAAATGTCAAGAACGCAAAGATTCGCGTTAAGGAATTGCTTGAATGCGGGGGTGAGCCGCGTCTAGTAATTACACAATAGGTTAAATAGAGAGACAGTAAAATAAGGGGGAGACGCAGGAAAGAGAGAAAAAGGGGGACGCAGGTTGGAAGAAAATCAGAGAATAAAAGGAAAAGGAAAGGAAAGGAAAGGAAAAAGAAAGGAAAGAAAGAAAGAAGGAAAAGAAAGAAAGAAGGAAAGGAAAGAAAAGAAGGGAAGAGGGTTTGATGGCTGGCCATGGTCGGTGGTCACCGGCGGCGGCCGGAGGTGGCCGGAGACGGCCAAAATCCGGTAGCCCTAAGCCTAAGTAATCATGGGGGTGCAAGTCTAGTTGAAATGGTGAAAATGGAGTTTCGGAAACGAAGCTTCAGAGAACGAAGCTATAGCTCATTGGAAAGAGTATTCCGAGGGGAGGAAGATAGCGTAGTTGGTGGTGGCTAAGGTAGTATAGGTTGTGGTGGAAATGGTGGAGAAGGTGGTGGAGAAGATGGGTTATTTTGGTGGGAAAAAGGAAGAAGAAGAAGGTGGTGTTGTTGCTGTTGTGGTTGTTGTTGTTGGAATGGAGGAGGAGATGGAGGAGAAAGTAGTGGAGGGATTGGTGGAGATGGAGGGTGGAAGGGTGGCCGGCCAAGGTGGGAGCATGGCTGTGTTTGGGTGCTGCCGTTTGCTGGAAACAAAGAAGGAGAAGAAGAAAAAATGAAAGAGAGAGAAGAAGAAAGGGGGGTGTATATATAAAGGGAATCTAGGATTATTACAAGATTGCCATTGTCATGATTTCCCTTAAAATGAGACTTGCGTCTGCATGAAACCAGACCTGCGTCTAGGCCAAAGAGAGCAAAATGCGGAAATTAAAGCCGTGTCCAGCAGAAAACGCAAGAGTCACGTTAGACAAAAAAAGACAAAAGTTATAATGACTAGAAGGACATAACATTGAATGCAGTATGGAGAGGATCTCCGCATTAAATGTTGAATCTAGGTTTGGTGGAACTGGCGTCTAGCGAGTGAAAAGTCACCTAGAGGGGGGGTGAATAGGTGACAATGCTAATCTAGTGAACTTAATGCGGAAATTAAAAACTTAATGCAAATTACACTCAAGTGCTATCAACAAGTGATGCACACACAACCAAGCCAAGCAATATGAATGAGCAATGTAAAGAAATGCAAGGCACAAAGTAAAGAGAGAGTAGAGAGAGAGCCAATGGATCAAGCGCAAACACAAGGATATGTTATCGAGGTTCGAGCACCCAGCTCTACATCCCCGCCTTCGACACACGAAGGATTTCCACTAGCTCGTCCACCTAGGACCCTTTACAAAGAGTACCCAACTCCTCTCTTTACAACCTCCTCCTTGAGGCACAAATCCAAGCCAACAATCACAACCTCCTTCTTGAGGCAAACTCTAACAATCACAACCTCCTCCTTGAGGCAAATTCCAAACCAATACAACAAACTCCCAATCACCAACCTATACAAGGATCACCTCTCAACTAGAGGGATACAACCCAAAGCACAAAGCTAAGAAAAGATTGGGTTACAACTTGGTGGTCACAACAACAACCACAAACCACTTCTTCTTCTCCCACACAAATATCCTATAGATATAGATAGTAGATTTTAGCTCAAGTGTGGAGAAAACCAAGGGATTGAAACCAGCAACTCAAAGAAAATCTTTGGGAATAAATGAAACCAAGATAGAGAAGTTCAATTCAAAAGCTTTTCCCAAAACCTTTTTCTTTGATTTTTCAAACCCTAATGAAAACACCAAAAAGATTGTTCAATTTGAATCCAAAAACTTATTTTGATTGCAGCAAAAACACCAGAGAGATAGAAAATTTTAGCCCTAAAATCTTAGAGAAAAATTCTCACAAATGGAGTATTTATAGGCAATTTAGAAAACTAGCCGTTTACAGAATTTTTGCCAGAAATAGCCTTCCGGTCGACCGGCCCGGTCGACCGTCCAACGGTCAATTTTTGACCGTTGGCAACTAACGGTCGACCGGTCCGGTCGACCGAAAAATCCCGAGAGCAGACTATTCTGCTCCGGTCGACCGTCCCGGTCGACCGCTGACTGTGCCAGAAACGTGCACAGGTTTGTGCACGTCGTCGGTCGACCGTGACGGTCGACCGGCTACATGCGGTCGACCGTTACGGTCGACCGAACTAGCCTGGCAGGCAGCAAATGGGTCAGAAATCTGAGGTAAAAAATATTCCAATAAATCCACAAAATCTCTAAAATTCCACAAAAATAGTTTTATCATTTTATATTGAAATACAAACTTGTGTTAAAAATCCTAACACAAATTTCAAACATATTTGACTATTTTTGTGTCATAGAAATTTTGCCAAAAATCAAAAACCGTATTTTCTAAAACCTTGTATTTTGAATAGAAAATACACATTGTCTAAAACTCATCCATGATACAAAAATATGATATTTAAACACTTTGAAGCATATTGTATATGAATAGAAATTCAATATACAAGAAACATATATATATCATGATTTTTGTCATTAAGTCCAAAAATATGTTTTGTTGTAAATACCAAAACATAAAATACATGGAATAGATTATCCAACAAAGTTTGTCTAAACAATTGAAGCATGCATGTATATAGAACAAATCTAATATACATAAACCATGTAAACTTGTTTGATAAAAATCTATTCATGAAAACCAAGATCGGTTAAACCTAAAACCGAAAATCAAAACATGAAAGGTGTGTGTTGTGAACTTGAGCTTATCATACTATTCTAATCTTAACAATTAGGATCTAAACTCAAAACTAAAACTATGGATACCTAAGTCTTCTTGTAGAGCGCAATCTCCAAGCTAGAGCGCAATCTCCAAGTCGGCTTGATCCAAAGCTCCTTGATTCACCGAGCAAGTGCTATATGTGATCTTTGACGCTTGGGCTCTTGAATCAACATGTGAAAGATGTGTGGAAGCTTTCACCAACTAATATCTTGATTAATGATCTGAAACTTAAACATCACAAGATAATTAGTACACATAACTACATGAGTTAATCATCATCAAAACTAGAGTGGAAGGCCTTTGGGCCAACAATCTCCCCTTTTTGATGATGACAAAACTCATGGAGTTATATATGCATGGATTAAAGTAAAGCTTCAAAGAAGCTCCCCCTTAACTCATGCATAACAATAAAACATATAAGATATGCAATGAATGTTCTTAAAAACATGTTTGTATGTGTTAAAACAATATCAAAACATGCTCTTGATACCAAATAAAAAAAATAAAAATGAAACAAAAAAACATGCACATAAACAAGGCTTCTTTTCATCAAATGTAAACTATATGCAAACACAAATATGCATATAAAACTCAAATTCTTCTCCCCCTTTTGTCAATCATCAAAAAGGGTTAAAAATAAAAGCAAAAAAATAAATTTTTCTCCCCCTTTTGTTCAAAGCAAAGAACTAATAAAGGGTTAAATCAAATATGATACCAAAAAAAAATGTGGCAATGAAGTGTTTATTGATACCAATTGAAAAACAACAAATCAATTGAAATCAAAACGAGAACATATACCAATTGAAAAACACAAAAAAAATGAAAATCTTGATACCAATTAGTAAGTAAACAAATAACCTACCAATTGTAAACAAACAAACTAGATACCAATTTTGGAATTAAACAATACTAATTTTGAATTTTCTTAAAAACAAATTGATATCAAATGAAACTATTATTCTTTAAAACACAAGATACCAAATGAAAATTAAATCAATTGAAAATTTGCTTTAACATAGTTTTAATTTGAAAAGTTCAAGCTAAGCATAAACAAAATTTGTGATATCTTGAAGCACAAATAAATCATCTATATATGTATGTGAAAGATAGATATCAATTGAAATTTGATACTATATAAAGTGAAGCATCATATATAAAATACAAACATATATGAGTATACAAAAAGATGTCATATTGATACCAATTGAAAGAATTCAATGATACCAATTGAAAACAACAATAAATGCAAGCGTATATCTCATATTCACTACCACCCAATCATGTGCAAGTTTAAAATGATTTTCATTATAAAGCATACATGAACATGATCTCCCATCCAACCGCCCATCGATGGTAGGGGTTTTCAAAATAGATTTGAAATTATAGTTTGTTTGAAAAACTCTACCAATTGAAGAATACCAACTAGTTTATGAAAATTTGAGAACTAGTAGAAATTCTTCAAGATAAAAAAAAAGAATTTTTCATGAAACATGAAAATCACAAGATCACTAAACACTCAAAGTCCATAAGGCCCAAATCATCGTCTCATGAAAACAAATCATGAGTAAACAGGTAAGTGAGTGAACAAGTGTAATGTGAAATACATTTCATCATGAAAATAGACAATCAAGCTCAATTGAAATTCTTTAAAATATAAACATATGAAAGCTAAATTTTCATTACTAAAGGAAATCTCCTAAAAGCATGGAAATCTAAACTCTTCATTAAAAGTCAATTTATACTTCAAGGTATATGTATGTTTAGACAAAGCAAAAGTATACATACATATCCCTAAACACAATTGAGTCCAAAAATAGATTTGCATGAAAAGCAAATGACTCAAGGGGCATACATGTATATCTTAAGGTTTGGCAAAATAGACATATACATGAAGTTAAAACAAAACATGTAAAATGATGAATACAAGTTAAATGCAAGAATCATCAAAACTAGATTATACTAGTACATCAAGTGAATACAAATGAGCGTTCAAGCACAAACATATATAAAGGTCTATTTGTAGCTCACTCGTTGTACAAATATAAATCCTAGTCTTAATGAAAACTATCATTCAAGCAAGTAGTCAAAACATGAAGCATAAAACGGGTCAACAATCAACATGATCATGATAATCAAAAACATGAATTAAAAAAAAAAAATCATAGTCAACCATATGATTAGCATGACAAAGACATGTGCATTAGAACCATGATCAACATGATAGCTAAACATAAAGAGAACACAAATAAGGGTCCATACTAAACATGGGTGATCTCATAAGCTAAACATGCATGTCAAGGGTCTAACAAACATGCATATATCATACTAAAACATGAGTCATCAAAACAAATCATTATATAATTATAACATCCAAATGGTCATAATGCAAATGTATGTGCATTAGATCTAGGGCATACATGTTAGTTCTAAAACAAGGTGAGAACACTAAGTATAGATCCATATGAACATGGGTGCTCAAGTAACTAAACATGTAACACTAATCTAACCAACATAGCATAAGCATAATGAACAATGAAACAAAACATGCTATGAATAGATGAACATGTAAAAGCATGCAAAAAGATGGGAGTTAGAGAATGATACCAAAACGATGAAGGTGCATCTCTAGTTCTCCAAACCACGGTGGTCCTCCCACCAAATCTCCTTGAGAGTGTAGCATCCAAATGGTTCTCTTTTAAGCTTAGAATGCATCCACCTCAAGGCACCAATGCCCTCAAGTGATGCGAGAGCTCCCACCTACATCAAACATCAAAGAGGTGGATCTGGTACCCATTTCTTTGTGGGTCCACGGGGGTAGTATATTTTCTAACCCAAACATAATTAGTTGCTAAATTTTCATGATAAATGCGATCATAACAAATCTAGCAAGGTGGCCTTTTCGACCACAATGTGTATATGTGTACACGTGAGCATACATATGATGGTGGTGATCATGAAAAGCATGTGTATGCCTAGATGGGTGTGCATGCAAGGTTGGAACTTGTTTCTTGCGAACCAAGGTTTCCAATCGTGTATGATTCATGGCACAATGGCTCAAAGTGGAGCCCAAACTATCAACACTTTTCTTCAAAACGAGTATATCATATTCAATGCTAGAAGACAAAGTGGAACATGCTATAGAAGTGCAAGAAGTAGAAGCTACATTAGCATGACAAACATGAATATCAATCTCATTTTGTAAAGATTTATTTTAATCAAAACCAAATCCAATTCTTTTGTAATTGAATCAATTTATTTTTCAAAGTAAGATTCTCTTTGAAAACAAGATCTAATCTAGAAGACAAAACCTCATTGTGTTCTACAACAACATCAAAATCATTTTTGTTTTTCAAATCTTCAATCTCTTTAAGTGCAAGTTCAAGTTGAGATTGTAGTGAGTCACGTTCACTAGTGATCTCTTCTTTCTCTTGCAAAACCGATTCAAAAGTTGAACATAAATCCTTTAATTCTTCTTTTAAGTCAAAATGTTTCTTTTTCAAAATCTCATGTTTTTCATAAAATTTTCAAGTTAGAAGCAAGGTCAACATTCAAATTTTGAACTTCAAAACAACCATGGCAATATGAACTAGAGCTATCATCTATTTGAGAGTCCGATTGTACCTCATGGGAGTCTTTCCCATATGCCATAAAACAAGGCTCTTCGGATACATCTCTCATAGATCTCCTCATATTGTTAATGATCCTTGGAAGCTCCGGAGATGTCAAGACGCTCCAAACTGCAAAAGCCGAATCAAAACTATCAAAAACAAGTAAAAGATTATTATCAAAAGATGCTCTAAGTGTTTAAGTGCAAGTGCATTGGCCTTCTTATGCTTGCTACTATTAGGGAGGGTTTCTATAGTGATGGCTTGATAAACTAAATGACCTAGAGTTTTTAAATGCCTAGTCATGTCCACCTTCCAAGCATCAAGTCTAAAATGGTCAAACATAGGAGGGCTAGCCATGAGTGCAAACTAATATGAGTGCAAATGACAATGCAAATGAAGATTAGCAAAACAAGATCACACTCCTAGGTGGTTAAACCTAAATATCAGGAACGCTAGCTCTGATACCAATTGAAAAGTCACCTAGAGGGGGGGGGTGAATAGGTGACAATGCTAATCTAGTGAACTTAATGCGGAAATTAAAAACTTAATGCAAATTACACTCAAGTGCTATCAACAAGTGATGCACACACAACCAAGCCAAGCAATATGAATGAGCAATGTAAAGAAATGCAAGGCACAAAGTAAAGAGAGAGTAGAGAGAGAGCCAATGGATCAAGCGCAAACACAAGGATATGTTATCGAGGTTCGAGCACCCAGCTCTACATCCCCGCCTTCGACACACGAAGGATTTCCACTAGCTCGTCCACCTAGGACCCTTTACAAAGAGTACCCAACTCCTCTCTTTACAACCTCCTCCTTGAGGCACAAATCCAAGCCAACAATCACAACCTCCTTCTTGAGGCAAACTCTAACAATCACAACCTCCTCTTGAGGCAAATTCCAAACCAATACAACAAACTCCCAATCACCAACCTATACAAGGATCACCTCTCAACTAGAGGGATACAACCCAAAGCACAAAGCTAAGAAAAGATTGGGTTACAACTTGGTGGTCACAACAACAACCACAAACCACTTCTTCTTCTCCCACACAAATATCCTATAGATATAGATAGTAGATTTTAGCTCAAGTGTGGGAAAACCAAGGGATTTGAAACCAGCAACTCAAAGAAAATCTTTGGGAAATAAATGAAACAAGATAGAGAAGTTCAATTCAAAAGCTTTTCCCAAAACCTTTTTCTTTGATTTTTCAAACCCTAATGAAAACACCAAAAAGATTGTTCATTTGAATCCAAAAACTTATTTTGATTGCAGCAAAAACACCAGAGAGATAGAAAATTTTAGCCCTAAAATTCTTAGAGAAAAATTCTCACAAATGGAGTATTTATAGGCAATTTAGAAAACTAGCCGTTTACAGAATTTTTGCCAGAAATAGCCTTCCGGTCGACCGGCCCGGTCGACCGTCCAACGGTCAATTTTTGACCGTTGGCAACTAACGGTCGACCGGTCCGGTCGACCGAAAAATCCCGAGAGCAGACTATTCTGCTCCGGTCGACCGTCCCGGTCGACCGCTGACTGTGCCAGAAACGTGCACAGGTTTGTGCACGTCGTCGGTCGACCGTGACGGTCGACCGGCTACATGCGGTCGACCGTTACGGTCGACCGAACTAGCCTGGCAGGCAGCAAATGGGTCAGAAATCTGAGGTAAAAAATATTCCAATAAATCCACAAAATCTCTAAAATTCCACAAAAATAGTTTTATCATTTTATATTGAAATACAAAACTTGTGTTAAAAATCCTAACACAAATTTCAAACATATTTGACTATTTTTGTGTCATAGAAATTTTGCCAAAAACCAAAAACCGTATTTTCTAAAACCTTGTATTTTGAATAGAAAATACACATTGTCTAAAACTCATCCATGATACAAAAATATGATATTTAAACACTTTGAAGCATATTGTATATGAATAGAAATTCAATATACAAGAAACAATATATATATCATGATTTTTGTCATTAAGTCCAAAAATATGTTTTGTTGTAAATACCAAAACATAAAATACATGGAATAGATTATCCAACAAAGTTTGTCTAAACAATTGAAGCATGCATGTATATAGAACAAATCTAATATACATAAACCATGTAAACTTGTTTTGATAAAAATCTATTCATGAAAACCAAGATCGGTTAAACCTAAAACCGAAAATCAAAACATGAAAGGTGTGTGTTGTGAACTTGAGCTTATCATACTATTCTAATCTTAACAATTAGGATCTAAACTCAAAACTAAAACTATGGATACCTAAGTCTTCTTGTAGAGCGCAATCTCCAAGCTAGAGCGCAATATCCAAGTCGGCTTGATCCAAAGCTCCTTGATTCACCGAGCAAGTGCTATATGTGATCTTTGACGCTTGGGCTCTTGAATCAACATGTGAAAGATGTGTGGAAGCTTTCACCAACTAATATCTTGATTAATGATCTGAAACTTAAACATCACAGATAATTAGTACACATAACTACATGAGTTAATCATCATCAAAACTAGAGTGGAAGGCCTTTGGGCCAACAGCGAGGAGAGAGAAAATAGAAAAAAATAAAAAAAGATAAAAGTAAAATATCTGGATAAAATTCCGGAATCTGGGAAAACACCGAAAACTCCGGGAAAGGTCCAAAAATTAAGTAGCTAGGAAAGCGTCCCAAAAATTCTCAAAAATAATAAATATTATTAAAAATTTTTGGTGAAATCAGTTTTCAGAAATTTAATCCCATTTTTAAAATAAAAATCCTAAAGTCAACCGTCAATACCGGTCTATACCGGGTCGGCCGGATTTTGATAAGATCTGAAAAATCTCAAAAAATGTCAGAAAGGAGAAAAATAAATTTTAAGAAGAAATATGAAAGTAGAATCTAAAAATTTGATTTCAATTGTAAACTAAAATTCCTAGAATCAACCAGCGATACTGGCCGACACCAAATCCAGTGGAATTTTAATAAATTTAGAAAAATCCCAAAAAAGTATTTAGATAGAAAATATAATTTTAAAAAGTTATATAAAAGTCATTTTTAGAATTTCAACTCCGTTTGTAAATTAAAAATCCGAGAATCGAGCAGCAGCACTGGTCGACACCGGTTTTGAAGAATTCCAATTTTAATTCAGGAAATTTCAGAAAATCATAGAAAGTCTAAAATATTTGAAAACGATATTTGAAACTAAATTCGATCAAATCAGAATATCAGAAAGTCCAAATTGAGGAACACTCTAGGATCGTCCCCGGTTCAGTGACTCCAAGTTCACGAATCTGAATCCATGAAAACGTTCATATAAATAACTCATAATACAAAATAAATAAAGGAAGTAAATAATAATAAAAAAATATGATCAAAAAATACGAATACGTAACTACTAAGTACGTATTCCGGGTGCGGGGTGTTACATGTATATACTCGTGTGTATATATATGTGTGTGATATGTGTGAATATGGGTGTGTACATGTGCATTTATGTGCATGTGGGCTATATGTATTTGTTTATATGTTACAACGATGCAGAACTGTTTGTGTGCTCTGAACCCGATAACAGAAGACCCAGACCCGATCTGGATTTATATTTGTTATGGACCCGATACGCTAGCGATTTGAAAACCAACCAATGGGATGATCCGAAGATTCGTACCGGTTCGTGCAGTGGAGACCAGACGGTGATTCGGTTCCAAACCGTTTTATTTCATGTGGTGTTTGTTTATTAGTCTATTCAATTTCAGCATTTTATCTTAATGTTTCATGCGCATATATATTATTCTGTTCATGCCGATCACTATTGTTACATTGTGATGCTCTAATATTATTTTATTAATATATCATTACTTGTTACCAACAGTATTGTCGATTCATTTCATTATTCTAGGCAGATGAGCACTAGTCTTGATCCTCCTTATTCGTTATAACCGAATGAGAATTTAATTGTAAAGTTGAGGAATAATTAATGAGATTACTTCATTGATAAATTGAATTAGGGACTATATTAGGGTGCGACTGGATCTGGTGATGGAGAATAAAATTGATATATTGTTGATATAATATATATATATATATATATATATATATATATGCAAAGTCAGTATTTTAGCACTGAGATGTGGTGACTCACTTTATCGATAGGTAACATTATTTTATTTATTAGATCTATTGATGCTTGGATTTATTATTGGACTCTTATTGAAGTAAAGATTGACTTAGAGTTAAGGAGTGTAGACTGGATTAATAGGAATTAATAGAGAAAATGGACATATAGTGGATTTAATAACCTGTTACTAAGATATTCTTGTCTTATCATTTCATTATATATTGTTTACCACTTCAGATTCAGGATTATCTGTGGTAAATCTTTGACTGTGACTTGACTGGACCTAGTGATTAGCCTAGTTCATATTTGTGGATGAGTGGTACATTTCATGTAAAGTATTATAAGGCAGTTTGGTGATATTTAGATAGGAATCTTTTTAAATATTGAGGATTGATAGAATATGATGCTATTTTACTAGAAGAGTAAATCTACGTTGATGCTTGGAACTATGTATGGACTTGTTAGATTTGGGGTTGACCTAAGATGTATATCTTTATATTGGATATTATGATTGACCTGAATAAAAGTGAGAACATGTGATGATCTTAATCGATGATCTTACTGTTATTCGATGGTGAGGATATGACAAGACATAGCTGACTGTTTATACGAGACTCTGATATACTGGTAATTTAAAAGATTAGAGTAAAGTGACAGGAATGAGATAGCTGGTTATGATTTATTGAGGTGATTGTTTACCATATCAGATACTTTGATATGGATTGATCTTTGATGTTCATGATGATTGTATTGGGACTATTGGTTGATGGATCAGTTACTATTGTATCTTAGTGTAGATAAATGAGATATTGATCAGTTCTACATGAGACTATCTATTGAGCAGTATCTGGGCTTGTTGTTGTATTCATGTTATTAAAGTTACTGAAAAAATATTGTTAGACCGTAATACATGCATTGTTCCATTGTTTTACCATTTGCACGATAATATTGTCCACATTATTTTTGTTACATCATTGATATTGTTACTGTTAGCGTATTGTCTCAGTAATCGAAATAATATGGATATTAATTGTTCTAAATAATAATATAATAGACAACTTATACCGGGATTGAAAAAATTGATGGAGAAGACAACGGCTGTATTTTGGGTGGACCTAGGATACAGGTTGTGCAGCTGAGATATGGTTCCACTGCAGAATTCTGGGGGATGACTAACATCCTGCATTGTTCATATTGTTATTGTTATTGATTACCTAGCGGTAGGACCTGGTTCAGCGCTAGGTGATTGGGCTGTGGTTCCGAATATATACGAAACCCACCTAAAGTATAGACAATGTCTCTTCTATTGATTTCAATAACATAGGACTTTGATTGACACATGTGATAGGCGCAATATGGGATGCATCTATTATAGGTGGCAATTAGTTTTCACTGACATAATTGATAACACAACTAAAATATTAAATTGATATTATAGACTGAACATAGATATATACATGTTATAATAGACACCTGATTGTACACTGAACCCTAACATGACCTATTCTTCCTACATTATATATATATATATATATATATATATATATATATATATATATATATATATATATATATATATATATAGACTGTGATAGACACCTGACCTGATTTGACATTTGATTTCTGTATTGACTGACTTTATTGCTCTCTATTCATGTTTCATATGTTATATCTGCCTTATTCTAGTACTGTTTATCATTATGTACACACTGTTTATATGCATGAACACCTTCCTTTTTCTTACACACTCATTAGGTCGCTTCCTGACAACCTAGATTTGCACGTCCAGGTACTGGATGTTTCATGTTATAGATTAGGTGTTCGATTGAGACCGGACATGTTGTGAGGAGCTGGGATTTTTCTTTATCCACTTTGATATTATTCCTATTGATTCTGTAGTATCCCTGATCCTCTATACTTTGCTATCAGTTATAATTCCATTCCTGATTCATAGGTGATCTTGTGTGGACGTTTATATGTGATATTATAGTAATCATGATTCATTTTAGTAGATTTTTAAACTTGTTCGGATTACTTTAGGCTTAACATGTATACATGGGATATTCTCCTCACGTATATACATTGCCGACTCTCGCCGCGACTCCGTTTTTCCGTATTTTGGGAAGCAGGGCGTGACACGATTTTTTTTGATATTAGAGCCAGGCTTACTCAAAAAAGACCTAGTTCATACTAGTAACTTGAAACAAGTTATAGTTATACTACAATGTACATATACTATCCATACAATGATATTGACTCCACTTGGAATTAACTGTCCTCCCTTTGAAAATCCATCTCTTTGATCTCTCTAATTGCATCTCTTCTTCTAGAGTGATCTCGTTCCATCTTGATTCTCGTTCTCCTTCTCGATTCTATTCCCGATCGTTATCTCTTGAATCTGATCACTCCATGTTGAAGCTGGTAGTAGAGATCAGAGCACGCAGCGGAAGCATGGTAGGCACATGATCAGTGAGGAGTGACGTGAAAGATTTATCTTCTCTTTTAACTTAATTTTTATCATTCCCTGCTTTATTGAAATTTCGAGGACGGAATTTTATAAGGTGGGTAGAATGTAATACCTCTATTTTTGAAATACAAGATTTAATAAATGATAATAATACTTTTTATTGCATATATTTTGTGTTAATTATTATTGTTATTATGTATTATTATTATAGTTATTACTATTGGTAATTATTATTATTGTTATTATTAAATATCTTTGTGTATTATTGTTATTATTTTTATTTTTAATATTTTTGATATTTATTTTGTGTATTATTCTTAGACAAGCTCATTTCTTGCCCCTTATTTTTCTCTTGCTTTTTCTTTCATTTTCTTATTCTTTATCCTAAGACCAATCCAAACCCAAGAATCCATTTCCATATGCTTTACCTTTACCCATTAGCCCATATCCATTTTTTATCTTTCTTTTATTTTTTCTTGGCCTATGTCATGAGCACATTTCCATTCCTTCTAATTTTCCTTTATTTAGCCAAAACCCAAACCAAATTCTATTACCCAATATCTAATTTTAATTTTATCTTAAATTTAAATCCTAAAATTTTTTTAATCTAATTCTAACTTACCCAAATCTATATCCTATTTTCAAAATCACAATCTCAACTAATTCTATTTCAAAATAAAATTCTAACTAATCTTTAATCTATTTTAATCCTTATCCTATCAACTAAATCCTAAATCCTAACTAATAACTCTATATCTTAACTACCTAATCACTAACCCTGTATTTCTCTCTCCCTGTATTTAATCCTATCTAATCCTATCCATCAAATCTAAATCTTAACCAACCCATTCCTCATATATCCTAACTACTAAATTCTATAGATATCTTAATTAAATAAAAATCTTAACTAACCTAATCTCTCATTATCTCCTAATCCTAACCATATAATATTAAATTATCCTAATTCTAACTGTAAAATCATAACCAATTAACATCTCCTATATAAACATTGAAAATTCATCTAGAGGGGGGGTGAACAGGTGATTATGCTAATCTAATGAACTTAATGCGGAATTTAAAACTAATTGCAATAAACAAGAGATGCACACTCAAACAAGCCAAGCAAATAATTATGAATGAACAATATGAATAGATGCAAGGCACAAAGTAAAGAGAGAGAGAGTAAGAGCCAAGGGATCTGTAACGCCCCGATCCTGCGGGTACGGAGACGTTACTACAACGTATATACGCAGGTCCGAAATACCCTCACGTATATACGCTAAGCATCAGTACAAGCAAGAATCAGAGTACGGAAGCAAGTGGTGCATTATACATTCCAACACATGAGTACAATTACAAAGTTATCACCAGAGGTGATCCAATATTACATGAATATTACATCACTGATATGCGCAATTGCGAGATTATAAAGAGATGTACAAGTATGAACAGTACGCAGGCACTCACGAGTTTACAAAAGGAAAACTCGAGAGGCACACAGGGGGCCTGGAAGGATAGAGCTCCAGATGGTCTGCTGGGGATCCATGCTTCAGCTGTGCCACTCTGATCAGCAACTGGGGGAATTCACACGCTCCAAGCTCCATGACCTGGACATGAGGATCCAGGGGAGTCAGATAGAACTCCCCAGGCGAGTGGTGATACGAATGCCAAGTGGCAAGCATAGGTAAGCATGCAGGAGCAAGTAGATATAAAACAAGTGATATCAAGCAGGAACTACTCATGGTATGATAAGATAAGAGAAGGTAAAGAGATGAGAAGTAAAGTAGATAGGGCAACACCAGATATCTCCTAAACTAACATAAAATCGATAAAAACCGATAAAACCGATTACGAGCAAAACCGATTGTACAAGCTTAGGTCACGGCCCATGAGACTAGTACCTCGATGAAAAACACCTAGAGGGGGGGTGAATAGGTGTAAGTGCTAATCTAAGAAACTAAATGCAAACTAAGTGCGCTAAATGCGAAAGCTAATGCAAAATATGCACAAACTAATACAATACAACAAGTGTAGCCGAATTCCCCTTGGGAGGCTCTGGACTAACTCCCCTTGATTCCCCTTGAAATGGTTGAGGCGCTATGTGAAGCTCTTGTTGGATGAGTACAAGTTAGGCACACACACACAAGCAATCCAAGCAATATGAAATATGTGCACACACAATCAAGCCAAGCAATCAAGGATATAGCAATATGAAATAATGCAAGGCAACACAAGCAATATGATATGGCAATATGAGTTTTGCTCAACACAAGCAAATATGATATGATGATATGAAGTATGATGCCTTGCACAATATAAATGAGAGAGAGTTGAGAGAAATTGGATCAAACGCTAACACAAAGATTTGTTTCGAGGTTCGAGTACCCAACTCTACATCCCCGCCTACACCACCGTGTAGGATTTCCACTATCTCAACTCCCACCGAGGGAACCTCTACCAAAGAGGATTTCTTACAACTCTAGGAGTACCAAACTCCTCTCTCAAACAACAACCTCCTCACAACCGAGGGGTTAGGTCCGTAGCCAATACAACAACCAATCCACACACCTCTACCGAAGAGGTCTACAACCAAACTCAATCACCTCTACCGAAGAGGGATCCAAACCAACAACCCAATACAACAATCTCCACCTCTACCAAAGAGGGAGCAACTCAAGAAATCAAGGGTTTACAACAAGTGGTATATTTCAACCACAAACCTCTTTCCTTTTTCTTTTTCCACAAAACAAGATCCTAAATAGTTTAGGATAGAAGATATAGCTCAAGTGTGGAATCAAAGTGTTTTTGGAAACAAGCAACAAAGAAAAACTACTTGGGAAATCTCTTGTATAAGATAGAAAATGAAATACCAAATCAAAATCCCAAAACCTAGTTTTCTTTGATTTTCCAAAAACCCAAAACAAATGAAGATGAGAAGTTTTTGCACTTAAAACTCTTTTGAAAACTCTTTTAAACACTTCAGAAAACTAGTATTTTTTCTCTTGGAAAACTTGGCAAAAATCCCCAAAGAGATGGGGTTTATATAGCCCCTATACAAAACTAGCCGTTAGGCTGAGTTGGCAGTCTGACAGACTGCCGGTCGACCGGTCCGGTCGACCGCCAACGGTCAAAAATGTGACCGTTGGGCAATAGCAGAGCTCTCAACTCGGTCGACCGTCCCGGTCGACCGTGTCTGTGCCTAACAGACGTGCACGTCTGTGCACGTCTGTCGACCGCAACGGTCGACCGGCCCTTGGTGCGGTCGACCGTCGCGGTCGACCGACCAGCCTGTCAGCACAAAACAAGGTCAGAAAATTTTGGAAAAATATTTTATAAAAACCTTTTATCATTTCTGAAAATTCCATAAACTTGTTTTATCATTTTATGTTGAAACATAAACATGTGATAAAAATTTCAAGACAATATATCAACATATCAATTCATTTTTGAGTCTTGCAAATTTTATCAAAAATAAAACCTTGTATTTTGTCAAACTTGATTTTTCAAGAACATGAATAGGGATATCAAAATAAGTTTGTTTAGCAAGTTTGAAGCATGTATGTATATCTAGAACATATCTAATATACATAGGTATAAGGTAAACTTGTTTTGATCTATTATTCATGAAAACCAAAAACCAAATCATGAAACATGTGTGTTTTGTGCACTTGAGCATATCAACTAAACTAAGCTTTACAAATATGGATCTAAAACACAAACTCTAAACTAGATACCTAAGTCTTCTTGACGATCTTCATCTTCAAGTAGACTCGGTCCAAACTCCATGATTCTCCAAGTGCAAAGGTATGATCTTTAAGCTTTGGCACCGGAATCATCATGAATAGCTTCTAATCATCTTGTTGAAGCTAATCACCAACCTAATATCCTGTTAATGATCTGAAACTTAGAAACACAAGAATATTAGTAAACATAACTACATGAGTGTTGATCATCATCAAAACTAGAGTGGAAGGCCATTGGGCCAACAATCTCCCCCTTTTTGATGATGACAAAACTCATGGAGTTATATATGCATGGATTAAAGATAAGCTTCAAGGAAGCTCCCCCTTAACTCATGCATAGGGATAAACAATAAATATATGCAATGAATATTAAACATGAAACATGCGTATGCATAAATAATAAATGGTTCTAGATATCAAATGGAATATTCAAAACAAAATAAGCTCTAGATACCAATTACAAAGCAAACTCTATAAAACGATTAAACTTAATATTCTTGAGATTAAAACATAATATATGCATAAACATAAGCATGCATATAAAACTCAAAATCTTTCTCCCCCTTTTTGTCAATCATCAATAAAGGGGTAGACAATCAAAACCATAGATAAAATGAGGGGTAAAAAATCTTTCTTCCCTTTTTGTCAATCAAAACAATGCAAACAATGTTCTCCCCCTTTTTTGTCTAAAACAAAAAACAAAGTCAATAAGGGGTGACTACAAACATGATATCAATTAAAAAATATGTCAATGAAGTATCTTGATACCAATAAACAAGGATCAATATATGTTATATGCTATATACATTCATGAAGAGGAAGACGCTAAGTTAGCTTCCCTACACATATGCATTACATGAAGAATGGATGACAAGCCCCAATTCACATAACACATATTATGTAATGCATAAGAGGAGATGTGAAGCTCCCCCTACACACGTATATCATATAAAGAAGAGTTGTCAAGCTCCTCAATTTATAATATACTCAACATGAATCTATATGTAAGAGAGATGTTAAGCTCTCCTTGCATATAGGAAATACAAATCAAAACTTTGAATATTTTCTTTAAACAAAATTTTGAAAATACCAATTGTAATTAAACATAACAAATTACCAATTGTAAAACAACATAACAAATTTTGAATGTCTAAACACAAATTTTGATACCAATTGTAAGAATATATTTCATTTTGAAAATATATAAACAAATTTGATGTTGATATCATATGTTCAAAATAACAACTTTTAATCATAAAGAGTGGAGTATAAATACCAATTGAAATACAAAATCAAATTTTCTCCCCCTTTATGAAAAACAAACTAAAGACATGCATAGTCTTGATAACAATTTAAAAGTAATCAATTTAAACAAAATTGAAACTCAAGCACTAGCATAAACACAAACATATATATGTATGAAAAATAGATACCAATAGAAATTGATATGCTTGGAATTTAAAGCATACATACATACAAAACATATATGAGTATACAAGAAGATCAAAATGATACCAATTGAAAGAGTTCAATGATATCAATTGACATAACAATAAGTTCAAGTGTATACATCATATTATCTACCACCCAATCATAATTCAAGTTTTAAAGATTTTCAATTTAGGGCATACATGAACATGATCTCCCATCCTACCGCCCTTAGAAGGTAGGGGTTTTCAAAGATAGATTTGAAAATGTAGTTTTGTTTGAAAATCACTACCAAAATGAAGAACACCGCGACTAGTTAAATGGAAAACTTGTTAACTAGCACGAAATCCTTCAAGCAAGGAATAAAACAAAATTGAAATTCACATGATAATCATCACTCTAACCAATAAAGCATAACTCATGAGAAACAAAACATGAGCAATAGATATGAGTGTATAAATAATATGTGAAGATCATAATCATGAAAAATATTTCATTAAGCTCAATTATTCCTTAAAACATAATTCCATCAAAAACATGAAAAATCATATAAAACTACTTATTTAATCTTCAAGGCATATGTATGTCTAATACAAGCTAAAATATACATACATATCCAAAACTCAACGAGTCCACTAAATGTATATTCATGAAGGCACGTGGCTCAAAAAGATGTATATGTATAAGATTAGTTTGAACTAGATAGACATATACATGAAGTTAAATATTGACACAAAAACATCAAAACATGAAAATCTAAATCTTTACATTAAATCAATTTTCATTTCAAGGTATATGTATGTATTGTCAACACACTAAGTATACATACATATCCCTAAACACAAATGAGTCCATAAGTAGATTTGCATGAGAAACAAATGACTCAAGGGTATACATGTGTATCTTAATGTTTTGACAAAATGCACATATACATGAAATAGAAACTCATATTCATCAAAACATATTCAAAATGGGAATACATATATTCAAAACATGAAGCATCAAAAACACATATAAAAATCATCATGATAAAAGTCATCATGGAAAACTAAAATATGATTATTATGTGAATTCACATGTATTAGATTCATGATGTACATTATAGCTCAAATAAAAGTGAGAACACTAATTATGGGTTCATATAAGCATGTGTGTCTCAAATACTATATATGTATGTCAAGGATCTAATAAACATGGAATGAACATACTAATCCATAGACATCAAAAACATGCTATAAACAATGAATATTAAAAGCATGTAAACAATAAATGGGAGTAAAGGATTGTTACCAAAACCGAAGAAGCAACTCTCCTTGTCTCCAAAGCATGGTGGTCCTCTCCACCAAACCTTCCCTTGAAAGTGATGCATCCATATGATTTCCTTTAAGTCCGGAACGCATCCACTCCAAGGTGTCATCACTCTCACGTCATGTGAGAGCCCACACCTACATCATAAACAATAGGAGGGGTGGTCTTTGGTACCCACATCTTGTTGGGTCCATGAGGGTTAGTCCCTTCTCTAACCCAAACAAATTTCTTGGCTAAATTTTCAACATGTAAA
Source organism: Agave tequilana (assembly GCA_038442645.1). Lineage (NCBI taxonomy): Eukaryota > Viridiplantae > Streptophyta > Magnoliopsida > Asparagales > Asparagaceae > Agave > Agave tequilana. The sequence goes on from JAVJIF010008817.1 coordinate 158,008, forward strand.
CGATCATAGCAAAATTTAGCAAGATGGCCTTTTCGGCCACAATGTGTACATGTGTACACATGAGCATACATGTGATGGGTGTGTCCGTGAGGAGCATGTGTATGCCGTGGAGGGTGTGCATGCATAGAGGATGGAACTTGTTTCTTTCGAGCCAAGGATTCCAAGCGTGTATGGTTCTTAGCACATTGGCTCATAGTGGAGCCCAAACAATCTACCTTCTTCTTTAACATACAAATATCATCATTAATCTTAGAAGAAGAGGTACATGCATTAGGTAGACTAGATGAAGAAGCTACACTAGCATGGCAAACATGTGCATCAATCTTATTTGCAAAAATTCATTTTTCTTTAAACATGCTTCCAAATCTTTAGAAATTGAAGCAATCTTAATTTTCAAAGAATCATTTTCTTTTAACACAAAATCTACTTTTGAAGACAAATTTTCATTTTTCTTTAATATAGCATGGCAATCATTTTTAGATCTTAAAAATTCATTTTCTTTAAGTGCAAGTTCTAATTGAGATCTCAATGAATCCCTTTCATTATAGACCTCAACCTTCTCTTGCAAAACACAATCAAGTCTAGCATGCAAACTTTTATTTTCTTTTTCAATATCTAGACTTTTCTTTTTCAAAATCTTATATTTTTCAATTAACTTTTCACATACTATTGAAAGTTCTTCATTTAGAGCATGGGGATCAACAATATCATTACTAGAAGAACTAGCATCATCATCACTATCATCTATGTGGGGTTCCGAATGTACCTCAAGGGAGTCATTCCCTTGGACCATATAGCATTGTTGTGGCTCGGATTCTCCACTAGATTCCTCTTCTTGTTGGATTTGGACTTGAAGCTTGGAGGTGTTGGTGGTTGTTGTCAACTTGTTCCACACTGCAATAGCGGAATCAAGATTAGAAACACGTAAAAGATATTCTTTAGGTAAAGTGCTTCTAATGGCCTCTAGGGCTTGTGCATTGGCCCCTATATGATTGCAATCACCAAGATAACATCTCTTGGTGGCGGCAAGAAAGACATGCAAACCTAGGGTTTTTAGGTACATGGACATCCTATACTTCCAAATATCAATGTTGGAAGGATCATAGCTAGGTGGGGTCATGAAGTCCATGGTATAAACTAGATGTGTGCAAACAAGCAAATGCAAATGAGATTAGCAAGCAAATGGATCTCACTCCTAGGATGTTAAGCCTAAGTATCAGGACCACTAGCTCTGATACCAATTGAAAAACACCTAGAGGGGGGTAAATAGGTGTAAGTGCTAATCTAAGAAACTAAATGCAAACTAAGTGCGCTAAATGCGAAAGCTAATGCAAAATATGCACAAACTAATACAAACAACAAGTGTAGCCGAATTCCCCTTGCGAGGCTCTGGACTAACTCCCCTTGATTCCCCTTGAAATGGGTTGAGGCGCTATGTGAAGCTCTTGTTGGATGAGTACAAGTTAGGCACACACACACACAAGCAATCCAAGCAATATGAAATATGTGCACACACAATCAAGCCAAGCAATCAAGGATATAGCAATATGAAATAATGCAAGGCAACACAAGCAATATGATATGGCAATATGAGTTTTGCTCAACACAAGCAAATATGATATGATGATATGAAGTATGATGCTTTGCACAATATAAATGAGAGAGAGTTGAGAGAAATTGGATCAAACGCTAACACAAAGATTTGTTTCGAGGTTCGAGTACCAACTCTACATCCCCGCCTACACCACCGTGTAGGATTTCCACTATCTCAACTCCCACCGAGGGAACCTCTACCAAAGAGGATTTCTTACAACTCTAGGAGTACCAAACTCCTCTCTCAAACAACAACCTCCTCACAACCGAGGGGTTAGGCCCGTAGCCAATACAACAACCAATCCACACACATCTACCGAAGAGGTCTACAACCAAACTCAATCACCTCTACCGAAGAGGGATCCAAACCAACAACCCAATACAACAATCTCCACCTCTACCAAAGAGGGAGCAACTCAAGAAATCAAGGGTTTACAACAAGTGGTATATTTCAACCACAAACCTCTTTCCTTTTTCTTTTTCCACAAAACAAGATCCTAAATAGTTTAGGATAGAAGATATAGCTCAAGTGTGGAATCAAAGTGTTTTTGGAAACAAGCAACAAAGAAAAACTACTTGGGAAATCTCTTGTATAAGATAGAAAATGAAATACCAAATCAAAATCCCAAAACCTAGTTTTCTTTGATTTTCCAAAACCCAAAACAAATGAAGATGAGAAGTTTTTGCACTTAAAACTCTTTTGAAAACTCTTTTAAACACTTCAGAAAACTAGTATTTTTTCTCTTGGAAAACTTGGCAAAAATCCCCAAGAGATGGGGTTTATATAGCCCCTATACAAAACTAGCCGTTAGGCTGAGTTGGCAGTCTGACAGACTGCCGGTCGACCGGTCCGGTCGACCGCCAACGGTCAAAAATGTGACCGTTGGGCAATAGCGGTCGACCGGCCCGGTCGACCGATAAAACCCGAGTGCAGAGCTCTCAACTCGGTCGACCGTCCCGGTCGACCGTGTCTGTGCCTAACAGACGTGCACGTCTGTGCACGTCGGTCGACCGCAACGGTCGACCGGCCCTTGGTGCGGTCGACCGTCGCGGTCGACCGACCAGCCTGTCAGCACAAAACAAGGTCAGAAAATTTTGGAAAAATATTTTATAAAAACCTTTTATCATTTCTGAAAATTTCATAAAACTTGTTTTATCATTTTATGTTGAAACATAAACATGTGATAAAAATTTCAAGACAATATATCAACATATCAATTCATTTTTGAGTCTTGCAAATTTTATCAAAAATAAAACCATGTATTTTGTCAAACTTGATTTTTCAAGAACATGAATAGGGATATCAAAATAAGTTTGTTTAGCAAGTTTGAAGCATGTATGTATATGTAGAACATATCTAATATACATAGGTATAAGATAAACTTGTTTTGATCTATTATTCATGAAAACCAAAAACCAAATCATGAAACGTGTGTGTTTTGTGCACTTGAGCATATCAACTAAACTAAGCTTTACAAATATGGATCTAAAACACAAACTCTAAACTAGATACCTAAGTCTTCTTGACGATCTTCATCTTCAAGTAGACTCGGTCCAAACTCCGTGATTCTCCAAGTGCAAAGGTATGATCTTTAAGCTTTGGCACCGGAATCATCATGAATAGCTTCTAATCATCTTGTTGAAGCTAATCACCAACCTAATATCCTGTTAATGATCTGAAACTTAGAAACACAAGAATATTAGTAAACATAACTACATGAGTGTTGATCATCATCAAAACTAGAGTGGAAGGCCATTGGGCCAACACTCGAAGGAATAATCCAAACAAGGAAACCCTCATCTATATACCTTTATCCATGTCACCGTAATCCAGCACATACAACCCGAGTTACAAAACGGCACATCAAATTGTATATTAGCATCTTATTATAATTGGAGCCGTCTAAGTTCCAGGCTTCAGTATGTGTCCCATTCCACATACTTCCACTCGCAACTTATATAGCAAGTTATTTGAAAACTGATAAAGATCGATGAATCATGTTTCGGATGGGCCCCGTACATGCCCTGGACAACGGTTCAGGAGTATCCGGTGCTGAGCCGGAACGTACCGCTAGGTACCGGGACTTATTTACGCCTGAACAGGAATAGAGTATCGCAGATCCCATAGAAATAGGCCTAGGGCATGTGCATACCCGGCAGGAATAGACAGGAGTAGGGGTGCCAGCACACCCCACAGAATCCCTGGTGGCCGCCAGGTGATCCCTCAAGTATGTGGCCACGCACGGCTCGATAAGACCACCATAAACATGATTAATCAGGGCCCATCAGTTTACCCCAAACCGGGTGCAAGTTGTCTTATTAGAATTTAATATGTGATTATCAATTTACGGGTGATTGAGGCTAAACCTGCACACAAATTACAGAATATTAGATTTAAGAATTAAAAATGTGCAAGTGCTCAATTCTTCCGCTATAGCAAGTGGCTAATGCGGGTCGTGATCCACAAGGAGGGTTTGCGATGGAAGCGTTTACAGTTTTATTGAAATCTTATAAAAATAAGCGAAGATTCTTCTCTGTTTTTAAAGTTAAGAAAATGGAAAAGAAAGTTGTTAAAGTTAAGAAGAAAATAGAAGATGAAGAAGGTGGAAAATCAGAAAACGATAAAAAGCGACTATGTACAAATGGAATGAGTGAAGAAGAAAGAATGAAAACGGTTTGGAAGAAGTGGTGTTTGTGATTTACTTTACAGAAATGAAAGAAAGAAATAAAAGAGTTACTTACCTTCTTTTTGTCAAATGCTTACCTTGAGATCTTAGCTACGAAGTTACCTTGAATTAGAGGCATTCAGCGCATAGCCCATAAGATTTGAGTGTTGGTCTTCATCCACATTACATCATCAAGACTACTTCAAGAATGAAATGATACAGAGAGAGACTCTACTCCATCGTCATGAGCTATCGATGGCACTCGCAATGGCAAGGCTCTTTCGATGCTTCTAGACTCACTTGGAAGATGATTGTACGAAAAAGAAGAGTAAAATAGAAAAGAAGAAGAAGAAGAAGACTAAATAGAAGTACATACACAAAAGAACATCGATTCGATTCCATTACAATCAAAGAAAAGAAATAAGTCTTACACCGGTGTCACTCCAGCTCAAGCTTCAGTCTTGTTCTTCGATGCAAGTCGATCTCCTCTGAATTACATAAATGAAACCTAAAATTACATAAAAAGAAAGACTAAAACCTAAACTAAGAAATGAAAACTAAGCTAAATCCTAATCTCTGCATTGGCGTCCCTTTTGCCTTTGAGTGCAGGTATTTATAGGAGAAATGGAGGGGTAGAGGTGGATATTCAGTTCTGATCTGCTGTTTGTTGGCTTGTTGATTGCTGAATATCACTTACAACTGACAGAATTAGAAATAATGATCAACATAAGAGTTATAACTCTGTCAGTCTACTTTCTGGATCATCTTGAATCATTAGAATTGAGATTCTGTAGCAAAAGTTATGATTCGAATACTAAAATGTATCCAGTCAGATTCTGAATCAAACTTGCTTCATCTCATCCCTTGATCTTTGCTTTAACCGATCGATTCTGAGAGGATTCTTCTCAACCAGTTTTCAACCTCTTGATTTTTCCCTGATTTAGTGAGTGTGAATTAATTCTGATTTAATTCAGAATTTTGGTGGGCTTTGGGCTCATTTCTCTTCATCTCCTTAAAGAATGGGCCTGCAAATAAATTAAGCAATTAATTAAGACAATGCAAAGTTTTATTCTAAAATAGGTATGAAAATATGATATTAAATATGCAACATTAGTGACCAATCACACCCCCATACCTATCTTTTGCTCGTCCTCAAGCAAAACAACTAAACTATACTAAGGATTATTAGACCACTTTCGCAGGTCGCGCGATTGCACTGAGCATGTGCAACAAGCCGTTAAACCTCTAGGTTCCCCCTAGAGGACGAGTTTTGTCTCGTGAGGGTTTTTAGCGGATTGCACCCACAAAATCCATAAAGAAAGAGAAATAAAGAGTTAGTATTTTCGAAAAGCATTTTGAAAGAGAAAAATATTTGAAATATGATTGTAAGATCTAAGCAATCTATAAGTTATAGGAAACCCGAATTTTTTATTCCTAAACTTAGTCTCTATTCAAAATTTGTTATCAATCAAAGTAAGGAGTCAAATTGTACTTCTCATCTAGTCTATTACTTTACCCTAAGTCATATGCACCTTGTGACTGTGAAAATTTTGACTAAGGGTTCATTAACTCTAACTCTTATGCCTTACTTATTTATATATATACTTTACTTTTTTTTTGTGGTATTATTCCTTAGTTCTATTAGGCTTTCTAATCTGCCCATGTAACGAGCCTCTAATCGATGACTCCCAACCAAACGGTCTTAGGGCACCAGGTGAGAAGACACCCTAGGACTTAAGGACTCGAGCAGATAAGGCCACAAAACTAAGGATTTTATTATATGAACCTCTTTTAGGCGTGAATACTCATGCTTTATTAGGCACAGACACCCAGCTTAATCAGAGGATCTAATCATCTTTCGCATAAATACTAAGGCTTGCTTAGGCCAAAGCACCTAGCTAATCAATAATTAGACTTATTCATTTTTTTAACTTATCTAATTATCTTTCGCATAAATACTAAGGCTTGCTTAGGCCAAAGCACCTAGCTAATCATAATTAGACTTATTCATTTTTATATATATATATATATATTTTTATAAGGCATAAGAATCTTTGTTTTGAACCCTAAGTGTGTAAGTGTATGAAGTATGCATATTTCATCAAGGTAAAGATCAAGACTAAATTACTTTGACAAATTATCTTCCTAACCCTAAAAATCAAACAAATTATCTTATTTTGACCAAGTATAAGAAATCCTAATTTGGATTTTCCTATTCCTTAAAATTAACTTAATTTCTTACAAAAATAAGTCAAAATATTGTTTCTATTTTTCAAAAAGTTTTTTTAAAAGTAAAGAAAAATGTCAATTTTTTTTTTATTATTTTTTTTTAAAGAAAAAGAAAAGTTATGTTAGACCCTCCCCCACACCTATCTCATGCATTGTCCTCAATGTATGAATTAATGCATAGATGCATGAAAAAGACGAAAGGGAAGGAAAATGTTACCTTAAGGTGGTGGTTCTGGTGGTGGTCTGATTGGTCCACGAAACATGGCCCAATCCACTTTTCTTGGGTCTCGAAGGAACCCACCAGCACTATCTTTAATATACCCATTAAAATTGTATATCCATGAAGGATTTTTATTAAGTATGTGACCCCATCTAATTTCCATATTCCATAACTAATTTCGGAGTCAAATTTATCAACCACCTCGTCCCAGAATGGAGTATGAAATGATAGAACAGTTGACTTGGACTCAGGAAGGACAGGAACTAATACCGACTCAGGAAGGTGACTTAAGTCAAGTAAAGGTTCAGGAGTCGAAATAGGTTCAGAATTGGGTCCAAGTCAAGAAATTGAAACTCCAGTCCACATGTATTTTCTAACAATGGAATGTGACTTAATGTGGGTGATTCCAGTTCATGAATGATAGGTGGAGGAATCAAAACTGACTCTAAAACATTACTCAAGTTTGGTAACACAACAGGAGTCAAGATTGATTCAGAAAGCTGAACTGGATCACAGATATGAGAATCTAGGTCACATATCTCATTGACTTCAATATCAAAAAATTGAGAACTTGCCAATTTATCATAGGATCTTCAAGAGTGTATAATTGGTCAAGTTCAATATGATCCTCACAGATGGGTGATTCAATTTCATTATGGATTGGTACAGGATCCAATGTTAACTCGGGGAAAAGATCGAAATCAGGTGAAGATACCGAGTCATTATTGAATCAGGAAGAAGCATTGAATCACTAAGTTGGGGTTCAAGATCATATTCATTCTCAAGTTCTATTTCAGGGAAAGGAAAACTAGCCAAACTATCAATATCTTTTTCAAATTGGAGTTTGGGTAAGTTCAAATGGTTGTTCTGAAATAGAATCTTGATTTCCAAAACAACATGACTCTTTGGCTCTAACAGAATAGTTAGTGACATCAGGACGGTGGGAACGTAGAGATTCGACCATCATATCTATGTCACGATTACGAGTGTTTTGAGCCTGAGTCATGGCTTCAAGCATCTTTTCATAGTTGATATGTTCATTGTTTTGATGAAAAGATGAAGAATTGTCTTGGAAGTGGTAGTGAAATTGTGAGTCCATCAGATTTTGGGATTTGTGTTTGGACTCACGCATACTCATTTCCATAATTGATGGTTTCCTTTTTTGGACGGGTGGAACTGAGTATGACTCTTGGAAATATTGTGGACTAGGTGGAGAAGAAGGACAAGGTGGTTGGAAATTATGCTCGGGGAGGTGAATCCCCACTGACTCGGTGAAGAGTTAAAATCATTATGGAAATTATAGTTATTAGATGGGGGGTATGGGTCATATTGATTCGGATAAGACCAATCCGGCACACTAGGTTGGTCAAAGTTATGATATGCCGGGTTGGTAATATCCGAAAATGAAGTCGGTGTGTAATATGGATTATTATTGTAGTTGAAAAAATTATTATTATAGTCCATATCACACAATAGAATACAAACAAAAAAACAAACAAATAAACAAACAAAGAAAAAAATTCTAGCCTAAGTTAGGGTAGACTTAGGACCTAGACGACTCCTAACTGGTTAGACTGTCCACGGGAGGTCTAATGTAGACTTTAACCACAAGCTAATCAGCCAGGTCAGGGCAAGGTTGGTGGGAGGTTTTCCGTCAAAGACGTTCCTTAATTAAATAACCACCAACCTTCGGCTTTCGGCCCTCAATCCCTTTCCTAGACACTGATTTTGCAGGAGTTAGATTCCAACATTTTTTCCCTTAGGATAATCTCCTAAATGAGTCCGAGATGTCCCTAGGGCCAACGTCTACTTTTATTAAATTAGGCTTGGGTTAGTGAGTGCTTGGGAAATGATTTGCGGGCTAAGGAAAGGGTGATAAAATCCTCACCTTATCTTATTTACGGGTATGCCCTTAAAATTGAATTGTGCAAGTGTACAAGAAATATAACTAGGATACACTCAAAGCATGAAAATCAAGCAAGAGATGATTCCTAGTCTACATGCAATGCTTACGTACCTTGCATCCAGCACTCTTCAACAGTAAAAGTAAATGAATTGAAAAGACACGTGCCTAGAAATGCAAATGTCTAATCAACTTTTAACGATTACAACCAATTTTTTACTGTTGACTTTATTAAGCAGGTATAGGGTGAATATTACAGGGAATTAAGTAATGCAGCAGAAGTATTTTGCAGAATCAGAGACCCTGCAGAAAAATGATCAGTAGTTCACTCCTTATTGCCGCAAATTTGCGGCAAAAGCCAGGATTTTGCGGCAATTTGGAGGGATCCTGGTCTCTGCTTTCGAGAGCAGAGGCCCAGGTCCACTTATATGTCACTGCAATGCAAAGTTCCTGTTTTCTTCAACCTATAACCTGCAACAGAGAAGAAAAATCGTTTAGTTCTAAAAGATTTGCAAGAAAAATTCAGATTTCAATAAAAACTATTTTACCCTCCCGGCAACGGCGCCAAAATTTGATTGAGGCTAAACCTGCACACAAATTACAGAATATTAGATTTAAGAATTAAAATGTGCAAGTGCTCAATTCTTCCGCTATAGCAAGTGGCTAATGCGGGTCGTGATCCACAAGGAGGGTTTGCGATGGAAGCGTTTACAGTTTTATTGAAATCTTATGAAAATAAGCGAAGATTCTTCTCTGTTTTTAAAGTTAAGAAAATGGAAAAGAAAGTTGTTAAAGTTAAGAAGAAAATGGAAGATGAAGAAGGTGGAAATCAGAAAACGATAAAAAGCGACTATGTACAAATGGAATGAGTGGAGAAGAAAGAATGAAAACGGTTTGGAAGAAGTGGTGCTTGTGATTTACTTTACAGAAATGAAAGAAAGAAATAAAAGAGTTACTTACCTTCTTTTCGTCAAATGCTTACCTTGAGATCTTAGCTATGAAGTTACCTTGAATTAGAGGCATTCAGCGCATAGCCCATAAGATTTGAGTGTTGGTCTTCATCCACATTACATCATCAAGACTACTTCAAGAATGAAATGATACAGAGAGAGACTCTACTCCATCGTCATGAGCTATCGATGGCACTCGCAATGGCAAGGCTCTTTCGATGCTTCTAGACTCACTTGGAAGATGATTGTACGAAAAAGAAGAGTAAAATAGAAAAGAAGAAGAAGAAGACTAAATAGAAGTACATACACAAAAAGAACATCGATTCGATTCCATTACAATCAAAGAAAAGAAATAAGTCTTACACCGGTGTCACTCCAGCTCAAGCTTCAGTCTTGTTCTTCGATGCAAGTCGATCTCCTCTGAATTACATAAATGAAACCTAAAATTACATAAAAAGAAAGACTAAAAACCTAAACTAAGAAATGAAAACTAAGCTAAATCCTAATCTCTACATTGGCGTCCCTTTTGCCTTTGAGTGCAGGTATTTATAAGAGAAATGGAGGGGGTAGAGGTGGATATTCAGTTCTGATCTGCTGTTTGTTGGCTTGTTGATTGCTGAATATCACTTAACAACTGACAGAATTAGAAATAATGATCAACATAAGAGTTATAACTCTGTCAGTCTGCTTTCTGGATCATCTTGAATCATCAGAATTGAGATTCTGTAGCAAAAGTTATGATTCGAATACTAAAATGTATCCAGTCAGAATCTGAATCAAACTTGCTTCATCTCATCCCTTGATCTTTGCTTTAACCGATCGATTCTGAGAGGATTCTTCTCAACCAGTTTTCAACCTCTTGATTTTTCCCTGATTTAGTGAGTGTGAATTAATTCTGATTTAATTCAGAATTTTGGTGGGCTTTGGCTCATTTCTCTTCATCTCCTTAAAGAATGGGCCTGCAAATAAATTAAGCAATTAATTAAGACAATGCAAAGTTTTATTCTAAAATAGGTATGAAAATATGATATTAAATATGCAACATTAGTGACCAATCAACGGGAATAGCAGGTACAAGATATGATCAGGAGTTCAGGAGTACGTGAGTACTATAGATTCAGGTCACTGTATATATAATACAGGATAACAAGTATAGTATTCCCGTAAATGTGATAATCACAGGTCAAGTATATCATGCCGGGTGTCAAGTGATAGCATGACAGGAGGATGATATTTGGCAGGTGACCAATCATGTCAAGAGATTGATATTAGTCCGGTGATAAGTCATGTCATAACAAGGGGTCTTGCCAAGTAGTAGCAGGTCTGGTGTCAGGTGATAACACATCAGGTGTTAACATATCAGGTGAATAAGTGGCATGTGATAGAATAGTAGCTGAGCACAATCAAGTGGAGCTGAGTAAGCTGGAGTGTATAGACAGCAAATAGTATTTAACACTGGAGCGTCTGGCAAGGTTACCGGGACAACTCGGCTTAAGGTGCGAGTAGGAATTCCGGCGGCATCTCGCCTAGACGAATCTAGTGGTAAAGTGCTGAGTGCTGATCATGATAACCAGGCGGAGCTGAGAGACCTGACGGTCCCAATCACTTCCTTTCGAGATAGTGAGAGACCAGAGGATGAAGGACGGAGAGACCTGACGGTCCCAATCACTTCCCTTTCGAGATAACGAGAGACCGGAGGCTGAAGGCTGAGGGACCAAGAACGCTCAGGGTTTAAGCGCACTCTCGGTGGCTACCAGCCATCCCAGGAGTGGGCAGAAACCCAGAGTTCAACGACCACGAAGGGTCGGCCACGCATAGTATAAAGCAGTAAAATACATATAAACATGGAATAAAATACATGTCGACCCGACAAGGCGGGGAAACCCAAATGGAGGCGAGAGCGAGGACACTCGCCTAAATCTCTGGAATAGCTGAAAACTCTAAAATCCATGGAACTCGCGTACGTGCCATAAATATAATATTTAGAGGGAGAAAGTGAAGAGGAGAGAGAAAGAGTTAGAGAGAGAAACCTAGAGAGAGAAGTATATGGAAGGAGAGAGTGCACAGGGAGACGCGAGTTAAGCGAGTGAGATGCGGGGGTCGCAGACGCGGGAGTCGCGTCGCGGGAATAGCAGACGCGGGAATCACAGACGCGGGAATCACGTCGCGAAGGTGCCACAAACGCGGGGTTCGAGACCCGCGTTTCAAGTCAGGACACGAGAAGAACGCGGACGCGATCATGGGTTCCGCGTCGCGTTAGCATGAGAAGAACACAGACGTGAGCATTAGCTCCGCGTCATGCAGACATGAAAGGGACACGGACGCGGGCATGGACTCCGCGTTGCGTCGGTACAAGAACGCGAAGGCCGCGTTTAAACAGATGCCAAGAATGCGAAGATCCGCGTTAAGGCGTTGCCTGGACGCGGGGTGAGATCTGCGTCAACAATATACAGAGAGGAGGAGGAGAGAGAAAGGGAAAGGTGCTTGCTTTGGTGGTGGTGTTATTTGGTGGAGGAGTTGGATTTTGATGGAGTAATGAAAAAGAAGGTGAAGGAGGTGATGTTTGGAGGTTGAAGTAGTGGAGATGGAGGTGGTGTTGTGATGGTGAAAGTGATGGTGGAAGTGAAGATGGTGGTGGAAAATAGTATAGGTGATGGTGATGTTAGTTGTTTGTCGTTATAATCGTCACCGTAATGATTACCGGAATAATCGCGAACGATTACCGGAATAATCATCGGAGATATTACCGACGAAGAAGAGCTCGGCCCAATCCAAAGGAGGTGGCCAGCTCTTGATGTGGTGATGGGGTGGTGGTTTTGTGGAGGGTTTTGATGGTGGTGGTATTTTTGGAGAAGGTAAAGGAGAAGGTGGAGGCTTTGGTGGAGTTGTTGGAGTTTGTGGTGGTTTACATAGAGATGGAGGAGGAAGAAGATGAAGGTAAGGAGTTGGAGAAGTTGTAGTGGTTGTTGTTGTGGTGGAGATGAAGGAGGAGTTGGTGGTGGTTAAGGTGTTGGTGAAGAGAAAATGAAGTGGAAAGGAGAAGGAAAGGTTTATATAGGATTTGGAATTGTGAAGGTGATGTAAAAAATATTTAGGGAGGGGGTTTTTTGTAAAATGGAGAGGTGAGGTGGCCCTTTGGCCGGCCATGGTGATGGGAGAGGAGTTGGATATTTGGGAGAAGATATTTTTGGAGGAAAGGAGATATTTTTGGAGGAAGAATGTAGAAGATAATGGAAGAATGGAGAAGTTTGGAGAATTTGGTGGAAGGAAAAGGAAGGAAAGAAAAAGGAAAAAGGAAAAGAAAATGAAAAGAGGAAGATATTTTCTTGAAAGAAAAAGTGAAAATAATTAGAGTAGCGGATTCCCGGGATTTAGTTGCGGATGCGGAAAACTTTCGGAAAAATACCGAAATCGTCCGAAAATCAAGTATCTCGGAACGATCCGCAAAAATTCTCAAAAATCAAGAATATTATTCTAAGAATCATGGTGAAATTCCTTTCAAGAAATTCTTTATAGTTTTTAAATTAAAAATCCTGAAATCGGCCGCCAATATCGGTCGGCACCAAATATGGCAGAAATCTGATAAATTCTAAAAATTCTCAAAAAATGAATTAAGATAGTAAAGATTATTCTAAGCAAATATGGGAAAGAGGTTTCTCAAAATTTGACTCCATTTGTAAATTAAAAATCCAGGAATCGGTCAGCGGTGCTGGTCGACACCGGTTTTGAAGATTTTCTATTTAATTCAGGAAAATTCCAGAAAATCATAGAAAATCTAAAATATTGGAAAATGATGTTTGAAACTGAAATCAGTCAAATCTAAATACCGGAAAGACCAAATTTAGTAAGACACTAGGATCGGGTCCCTGGTTCAGAGAAGAGCAGACTCTGAGTCACGAATCCGGATCCAAGACAAAACGATCATAAAAATAATTCATAATACAAAATAAATACAGGAAGTAAATTGAACAATACGATCAGAAAATATGAATACGTAACTAGGTACGTATTCTGGGAGCGGGGTGTTACAGGATCAAGCGCAAACAACAAGATATGTTTCGAGGTTCGAGCACCCAGCTCTACATCCCCGCCTTTACCCAGAAGGATTTTAAGTCCACTAGCTTGTCCACAAAGGACTCCTACAAAGGGAACCTCCACTGAGGATTTGGGGCAATCACAATACAAGGAGTACCCAACTCCTCTCCTTACAAACTCAACCTCCTCCTTGAGGCACAACTCCAAGCCAACAACAATCACCTCACAACTTGAGGGATTAGCACAAACCAATACAAGGATCACCTCACAACTTGAGGGATACAAACCAAAGGCACAAAGCCAAGAAAAGATTGGGTTTACAACTTGGTGGTCTAAACAACAACCACAAACAATCTCTTTCTCCCACACAAAGATCCTATAGAATAAGAAAGTAGATGTAGCTCAAGTGTGGAGAAAACCAATGGAATGGAAATCAAAATCACAAAGAAAATCCTTGGAAAAAACTGAAACCAAGATATAGAAGTTGAATCAAAATCTTTTCCCAAAAACCCTTTCTTGATTTTCCAAACCCTAGCAAAAACACCAAAAAGATTGTTCAATTAAAAGCCCAAAACTTCTTTTGATTGCTGTGAAAGCACTAGAGAGTCAGGAAAAATTCGCACAAAAAGTCTTATAGAAAACTGGCCATTAATGGGGTATCTATAGCCCCCAGAAAATATAGCCGTTGGCAGCAGAAACTGCCAAAAATGCCCTACCGGTCGACCGTGCGATCGACCGGCCAACGGTCATATTTTGACCGTTGCCAGCTACCGGTCGACCGAAACAAACAGAGAGTTGCCTGCATGCAGTCGGTCGCCCGTGCGGTCGACCGGACCATGTGGCAGCCAGCGTGCACGTATCCGTGCACGTCGGTCGACTAATACGGTCGACCGGCTACTTGGTGCGGTCGACCGTAGGGGTCGACCGACCTAGCTTGGCAGAGACTGTTCTGGTCAGCAAAAACATGTAATTTTTAATCCTAAAAATTCCCATTAAATCTCTAAAAATTCACAAAAATAGTTTTATCATTTTTCATTGAAATACAAACTTGTGTTAAAAAGTTTAACACAAATCTCAAACATTTTGAACTATTTTTGTTTTATAGAAATTTTGCCAAAAACCAAAAACTGTATTTTCTAAAACTTGGATTTTTGAATAGAAAATACATTTTGTCCAAAACTCATCCAAATACAAAAACATGATATTAAACAACATTTAGGCATGATGTATATGGATATAATCCTATATACATGAGACATATATATATCCATGTTTTTGACATTAAATCCAAATATGTTTTGTTAAAATACCAAAACATAAAAACACATGAATAAGTAAGTCAAAACTAAGTTTGTCTAGGAAATTAAGCATGCATGTATATAGAACAAATCTAATATACATTAAACCATCTAAACTTGTTTTAAATCTATCTATTCATGCAAACCAAGATCGGTTAAACCTAAAACCGAAAAACCGAAAACCAATATTCCAAACATGAAACGTGTGTGTTTTGAACTTGAGCATATCATACTATTCTAATCTTTACAATTTGGATCTAAACACAAAACTAAACTAGGTACCGAAGTCTTCTTGTAGAGCGCAATCTCCAAGCCGACTCGATCCAAAACTCCTTGATCCACCGAGCAAGTGCTATATATGATCTTTGACGCTCGGGCTCTTGAATCAACATGTGAAAGCTTCCAAATCATCTTGTTGAAGCTAATCACCTACTAATATCTTGATTAATAATCTGAAACTAAAATCACAAGATTATTAGTACACATAACTACATGAGTTAATCATCATCAAAACTAGAGTGGAAGGCCTCTGCGCCAACAAACATCTAATCTTAAACCAAAATCCTAACCTAATCTTCTCCTCCTTCCTTTGCTGCCAGCCCCAACCCACCATACGGCCTCCTCTTTCTTCTTTAGCAAGACCCCGATGACAGCTCACGATACCCTGACAACATCGAGGCCTACGCCTCCTCTGTTGTCAAACTTTCCATGGCCGCGGTGAGTTTCTCCCCTTCTGTAGTTTCCGCCTCCTCCAGTGAGCTCCACCGTGGCCTTCTCTCGACCATGTCTCCTCCAACACCGTGAGTGTGCCCTCTCTTCCTCTCTATTTTTATGTTATTATGTATGTATTTATGTATGTATCATTTGTGATTGAGTGTGCATAAATTATTATATGATGGTGCATTTGTGGATATGTGTTAAGTATGCTTCCAAGTGTGCATGTTTGTTGTATCTGTTTATGTAAGAGTGTGTATGTATGTATAAATGTATGCATGTTTATAAATGTGTGAGTATTGTGTATGCCTGGGTGCATGCATGATTATGTGTATGTATGTATATACTCGTATATATGTATAGGGCTCTGTACATGTGCATTTATGTGTACATGATGTTATATGTGTTTGGTTATATGTTACAGTGATGCAGACTTGTTCGTGCGTTCCGAACCCAAAAATAAAAGATCCAGACCTGATCTGGATTTATGTTCATTATGGACCCGAAACGCTGGCAATTTAAAAACTGACCCATGAATAATCCGGAGATTCGTACCGGTTCATGCAGTGGAGACCAGACGGTGATTCGATTCTAAAATCGCGTTATTTCATGTGAGTATTTGTTTATTGGTCTATTTCAATTTCAGCATTTTATCTTAATGTTTCATGCGCATATATATATTATTCTACATTATTCTGTTCAGCTGGTCACTATTGTTACATTGTGATACTCTGATGTTATTTTATTGATATATTGTTACTCTATTACCAATAGCATTGTCGATTCGTTCCATTATTCTAGGCAGATGAGTATTGTCTTAATACTCCTTATTAGTAATAACAGATAAAATTTAATTGTAAAGTTGAGGAATAATTAATGAGATTGTTTCATTGATAGATTGAATCAGTGGACTATATTAGGGTGAGACTGGATCTGGTGATGGAGAATGAAATTGATATATTGTTGATGTATGTATATATATATATATGTATATGTATGTATGTATATATGTGTGTGTGTGTGTGTGTATGTATATGTATATGTATATATGTATGTATATGTATATATATGTATATCTATATGTATATATATGTATGTGTGTGTGTGTATATATATATGTATATATATGTATATGTATATATAATATATGTGTGTGTGTGTGTGTGTGCGCGCGCGCGCGTGTATGTATGTATGTATATATATATATATATATATATATATATATATATATATATATATATATATATATATATATATATATATATATATATATGCAGAGTCAGTATCTTAGCACTGAGATGTTGTGACTCACTTTATCAATGGGTAACATTATTTGATTTATTTGATCTGTTGATGCTTGGATTTATTATAGGACTCTTATTAGAGTAGAGATTGACTTAGAGTTAAGGAGTGTAGACTAGATTAATATGAATTAATAGAGCACATGAATATATAGTGGATTCAATAACCTGTTACTGAGATATTCTTGTCCTATCATTCCATTATAGATTGTTTACCATTTCGGATTCAGGATTATTTGTGGTATATCTTTGACTATGACTTGACTGGACCTGGTGATTAGCCTAATTCATATTTGTAGATGAGTGGTACATTTCATGTAAAGTATTATGAGGCAGTTTGGTGATTATTTAGATAGGAATCTTTTTAAATATTGAGGACTGATAGAATATGACGCTATTTTACTAGAAGACTAAATCTACATTGATGCTTAGAACTATGTATGGACTTGTTAGATTTGAAGTTGGCCTGAGATGTATATTCTTTATGTTGGATATTGTGATTGACCTTGAATAGAAGTGAGAACGTGTGATGATCTTAATCGATGATCTTACTGTTATTCGATGGTGATGATATGACTAGACATAGCTGACTGTTTATGCGAGACTCTGATATACTGGTGACTAGAAGATGGATATACTGATAATATAAAAGATTAGGTAAACCGACAGGAATGAGATAGTTGGTTATTGATTTATTGAGTTGATGGTTTACCATATCAGATACTTTGATATGGATTGATACTTGATGTTCATGATGATTGTATTAGGACTATTGGTTGATGGATCAGTTACTATTGTATCTTAGTGCAGATGGATGGGATATTAATCAGTTATGTATGAGACTATCTATTGAGCAGTATCCGGGCTTGTTATTGTATACAAGTTATTGAAGTTACTAAAAAAATATTGTCAGACCGTAACACATGTGTTGTTCCATTGTTCTATAGTTTACACGGTAATATTGTCCACATTGTTATTGTCATATCATTGATATTGTTACTGTTATTATATCATCCTAGTAATCGAAATAACATGAATATTGATTGTTCTAAATAATAATAATAGACAACTTACACGGGAATTGAAAAATTGATGGAGGAGACAGCGACTGTATTTTGGGTAGACCTAGGATACAGGTTGTGCAGCCGAGATACGGTTCCACTGCAGGGTTCCGGGGGATGACTAACATCTCACATTGTTCATATTGTTATTATTATTGACTACCTAGTGGTAGGACCTGGTTCAATACTAAGTGATTTGGCCGTGTTCCGAATATGTACGAAACCCACCTAAAGTATGGACAATGTCTCTTTTACTAATTTCAATAACATAGGACTTCGATTGACACATGTGATAAGCGTAGTATGGGATGCATCTATTATAGGTGGCAATTATTGTTCGCAGACATAATTGATAACAAAATGAAATATATATTGATATTATAGACTGAACATAGATATATACATGTTATAATAAGCACCTGATTGTACACTGGGCCATAACATGACTTATTCTTCTCATATGATATATATATATATAGACTGTGATAGACACCTAACCTGATTTGACATTTGATTTCTATATTGACTGACTTTATTGCTCTCTATTCATGTTTCATATGTTATATCTGTCTTATTCTAGTACTGTTTATCATTATGTACACACTGTTTATATACACGAGCACCTTCTTTTTTCTTACACACTCATTAGGCCGCTTCCTGACGACCTGGATTTGCACGTCCAGGTAATGGATGTTTCATGTTATTGATCAGGTGTTCGATTGAGACCAGACATGTTGCGAGGAACTGGAGTTTTTCTCTATCCACTCTTGTTATTATTGTCTTTCTTTTTATTCCTATTGATTCTGTAGTTTCCCTAATCCTCTATACTTTGCTCTCAATTATAATTCCATTCCTTATTCATAGGTTATCATGTGTGGATGTTTATATGTGTTATTACAGTGATCATGATTCATTTTACTAGATTTTTATAGCTTGTTCGGATTACTTTAGGCTTAACGTGTATACATGGGATATTCTCCTTACGTATATACATTGCCGACTCTCGCCGCGACTCCGTTTTTCCGTATTTTGGGAAGCGGGGCATGACAAGATTTTCTTGGTATCAGAGCCAGGCTTACTCAAAAAGGACCTAGTTCATACCAGTAACTTGAAACAAGTTATAGTTATACTGCAATGTACATATACTATCAATACATTGATATTGACTTCACTTTCAATTGACTGTCCTCCCTTTGAAAATCCATCTCTTTGATCTCTCTAATTGCATCTCTTCTTCTAGAGTTATCCTGGTTCCATCTTGATTCTCGTTCTCCTTCTCAATCTATTCCCGATCGTTGTCTCTTAAATCTAGTCACTCCATGTTGAAGCTGGTAGTAGAGATCAGAGCTCACAGCGGAAGCGTGGTGGGCACATGATCAGTGAGGAGTGACGTGGAAGATTTATCTTCTCTTTTAACTTGATTTTTATCATTCCTTGCTTTATTGAAATTTCGAGGACGAAATTTTTATCAGGTGGGTAGAATATAATACCTCTATTTTTGAAATTCAAGATTTAATAAATGATAATAATACTTTTTATTACATGTATTTTGTGTTAATTATTATTGTTATTATGTATTATTATTATAGTTATTACTATTGGTAATTATTATTATTGTTATTGTTAAATATCTTTGTGTATTATTGTTATTATTTTTATTATTAATATTATTGATATTTATTTTGTGTATTATTCTTAGACAAGCTCACTTCTTGCCCCCATTTTCTTTCTTTTTTTTAATTTTCTTATTCTTTATTCTAAACCCAATCCAAACCCAAGTATCCATTTTCCTATGTTTTACCTTTACCCATTAGACCATATCCATTTCCTATCTTTCTTTTATTTTGCCTTAGCCCATGCCATGAGCCCATTTTCATTCCTTCTAACTTTCCTTTATTTGAGCCAAAATTCATACCAAAACCTATTACCCAATATCCAATTTTAATTTTATCTAAAATTCAAATCCTAACAAAAATCATATCTAATTCTAACTTACCCAAATGTACATCCTATTTTCAAAATCACAATCTCAACTAATTCTATTTCAAAATAAAATCTTAACTAATCTTTAATCTATTTTAATCTTTGTCTTATCAAATAAATTCTAAATCCTAACTATGTAATTCTATAACTTAACTAACTAATCACTAACCCTATATCTCTCTCTCCCTATATTTAATCCTATCTAATTCTATCCATCAAATCTAAATCTTAACCAACCCAATCCTCATATATCCTAACTACTAAATTCTATAGTTATCTGAATTAAATAAAAATCCTAACTAACTTAATCTCTCATTATTTTCTAATCCTAACCATCTAATCTTAAATTATCCTAATCTTAACTATATAATCATAAATAATTAACATCTCCTATATAAACATCTAATCCTAAACCAAAACCCTAACCTAATCTTATACTCCTTCCTTTGCTGGCAGCCCCAAACCCACCATACGGCCTCCTCTTTCTTCTGTAGCGAGACCCCGATGGCAGCTCGCGATATCCTGACATCCTCAAGGCCTCTGACTCCTCTGTCATCAAACTCTCCATGGCTGATGGTGAGTTTCTCCCCCTCCGCAGCTTCCGCCTCCTCCAGCGAGCTCCGCCCCGGCCTTCTCCTGGCCATGTCTCCTCCTGCATCGTGAGTGTGCCCTCTTTTCCTTTCTATTTCTATGTTATTATGTATGTATTTATGTATGTGTCATTTGTGATTGGTTGTTCATAAATTATTATATGATGGTACATTTGTGGATATATGTTACGTGTGCATGGAGGTGTGCATATTTGTTGTATATGTTTATGTAAGAGTGTGTATGTATGTATAAATATATGCATAATTATAAGTGTGTGAGTATTGTGTATGTATAAATATATGCATAATTATAAGTGTGTGAGTATTGTGTATGCCTTGGTGCATGCATGATTATGTGTATGTATGTATATACTCGTATATATATGTATAGGGCTCTGTGTTGGTCCAAAGGCCCATCACTCTAGTTTTGATGATGATTAACTCATGTAGTTATAACACTAATGATCTTGTATTTATATAGTTTCAGAAATTTGGTCAAGATCTTAGTAGGTTTTTAGCTTCAACAAAAGAATCGAAGTCAAGTTTTGAAGGTAGCACGTGTTGGTTCAAGAGTTTGCGCATCAAGATTACATAAGTACTCAAGAGGAGTCTAGCTCTTTAGATCAAGGTTTGGACCAAATCAAGATAGAGAAGAAGATTTTTGAGAGAAGATTTTCAAGACTTGTGTCATGTTTGTAAGTGTAAAGATTTATTTTTAGATAAAATGTAAAGGATAGATTAGTTGTGGATTGCTCAAGTTCATATACACACACATAAAAAATTTATGTGTTTTCATAAGATAGTTTTGATTTTAGAAATATACCATTTTGGTTTTTGAGCTTCAAAGTATATATCTTTATGTTTTATGAATAGAGTTCATCGAAATGAGTTTATATGGTTTATATGTCTTTAGATTGTTGGTTCAAATGTTTAGAAAAACTTATTTGATGTTTCTATATCATGTGATTGAGTTTTGTATTTATCAAAACTTATTTTAGAGTTTAATATCAAAAATATAGATATTGCATCTTATATGTGTACTGGATCATATCCATACACACTAAGAGTTTAAAATATCTGAGAAGTTTTGGAAAAATTATTTTCAAATTAAAGATTGATTTTGAAAAATACAGATTTTTTTAAAGCTAAATTACTATATTATAAAAATGGTTCAAAAAGTTTGTAATATGTGTTGATTTTTGATCACACATATTTGTAATTTAAAGTATTTCAATGAACTTATTTTTGTGGAGTTTATGAGATTTATATGGGATTTTATTGGAGTTAAAAAGACAAGGTTTTAAGTCCCAAAATCCCAGCCAGATCCCAATGGCCGTCGACCGGACCAGGGCTCAGTCGACCGGCTCGGTGTGATTAGTCTCTAAAACTGCATATTTCATACCACTTCTTGACAATTATTTAATATTAAATTCTGCTAATAATACCTCTCTTGCATGTTTCTCTACGTCCATGGTGTGCAATGAAGAAGAAGACCCTAAATCACCATTTAATGGGTGATTAAAGGTCTATAATCTAGCCATTGACTTTGGAGAGCTGATTCGTCAAAACCAGGGGTCCAAAATCAGATATCGGGAACAACACCTGACAGGGGACAGACGGGACAGCGCGCGGCTCAAAGCACCGCGCGCGCAGCCACCCGATGGCTGCGTTTCCGTGGCCGTACGGACGCAGCCGCGCCCGTACTTTGGGCCAGGGTTTGCCCCCGGCCCCCGTTTTTCCTTGGGGCCTATAAATACTCCCTTGGGGTTCTTCAGTTGGGGATATCCAGAGAGTTCTGTACTTTCCTTTTCCATATTATAGTTTAGGTAAGTTTAGGTTAGCTTTTCTTCTTCTTTCTCTTTGTATTTTTCATTTATTTTAGATCTTGTATTAGGAGAGAGAGTGATACATGTTTGGAATGCAAGAGTGCTTGTAATAGAAGGTGACAAGCTATGAAAGATGCTCTCTTTACCTCTCTTTGTTTTCTATCTAATCTTTTTACATGTTTAGCTAATCTTTTCTCTAATGGCACTAACCACTAACTAGTCTAACTTCTTAGTTGATAATCTACATGAATCTAATAGCCTCTACTTGGCTTTGCTCTTGCAAGAGCCATTGATGGCTCATGATGATGGATCTAACGTTCTAACTTCCTAACTCTCTAACAAGCTAACATTACTTTACTCCATGCTTACTTTATTTTTGATGGTTTAAGTGTAGCTTGCACTTGTTTTGTTGAGTCGGGATGTGATGAGTTACATATGGGTTATGCTTTGTAAAGCTCTTGAACCAAGGACTTGTGATGGCCAATAATACATGTGAGACAGCTATCACTAAGAGGTTAGCCTGTTAATGGAGTTATTAGTAGTTAGTAACTATGAGTTTTCTTTCTTTTTCACTTTGTTTGAGAAAAATATCAAAAATCACAAATATATTCTTTTCTATATTTCCCACTTCTTTGTGATTCACCGTACTTCTTTTTTACATTCTTTTTTTTCATTTCTTTTCATTCTTTCAAACATTGAAGAACTTTTAACACACACGTAAATCAACCGATTTAGCTTCTATCGCCTCCCATCCTTGTGGATTCCACTCGTTTTAGCCTCTATGCTATAACGGAAGTATCGAGGAAGCCAAAACGCGCGCACACTTTAAATCTTGATTTTAAAATATGCACTTTTTGTGCGCGGTTTTCCCCCGATCAAATTTTGGCGCCGTTGTCGGGGATGAGAACGGTTTGGTTTCACGTTTTTGTTAACATTTCTTCTTTGTTTTTGGCGTGCATGTTAAATTTTTAGCATTACAGAAGTTCACACTTGCTCTTGTGTGGTTGGGTAAATTCTTGTATATTTTTATAGTCTGTTGCTAATATTTGTTACCTGTACACTGTAAATAATTAACTAAAATACAAAAATTGGATGCTTTAAAATGGTTTAGAGACATTTGCATCTTGGCAAGTGTCAATTTTCATTCCAATATACTGTATTTTGTTCTTGCATTATTGTGATATTGATAGGAGGTGTACATATGACATTGCATATAGCATAGGACAAACACGTGGGTGATTTACTCTCTTTGTGTGTTCATTCTTATCTATATTGCACACTTGAACAAATTAAACTTAAGGGCAAAACCCAAGACAACATAAGGTAGGGAAGTCATTACCCTCCCATAACCCAAAAATAACCTCCTTACTCACACAACCCAAGCCTAAATAAAACTTGTTAGACGTTGGACCCTAGGGACATCTCAGACTCATTTAAGAGATTGATCTAAGAGGAAAGTTGTTAGAAGTTGACTCTTGTCAAATCGGAATCTAAGGTTGGAGATTAGAGGTGAAATCTCGAAGAACCGTGGTTTGGCATAATTAGGCCCGTTGCTCCGGTACGGATACCTCCTACTGATCTTGCCTCTACCTGGCCGATTAACTTGTGGTCCGCTTCTGACAATATACCCCCGTGGACAGTCTAACCAGTTAGGAGTCGTCTAGGTCTAAGTCAACGCTAGCATAGGCGTGTTTTCTTTTTCTTTTTCTTTTTCTTTGTTTATTTGTTTGTTTTTCTTTTTGTAAATTTTGAAATAGATTTTAACAACAATAATTCTTTCAATCATAATATGAATGCATATTTCACCCCGACCTCAATTGACTCGAATAACTCCAACCCGGCTATATACAACATAAACTAACTATATATGCCGAGTTGGGATTATCCGACTCAATATGACCCATATCCTCAATCATATGACTATAATTTTCAAAATAATTTCAACTCTGTTGGCCCAAAGGCCCATCACTCTAGTTTTGATGATGATCAACTAATGTAGTTATAGCACTAATGATCTTGTGTTTAATTAGTGACAGATTTATGATCAAGATCTTAGTAGGTGCACAGCTTCAACAAAGGATTTAAAGTCAAGTTTAGAGCTAACACGGTTTGATTCAAGAGCTTGTGCATCAAGACCACATCAAGTACTCAAGAGGAGTCTAGCTCTTTGGATCGAGTTTGGACCAAGTCAAGAAGATGAGAAGACTTCAAGTGAAGACTTCAAGAAGATGAGACTTGTGTCTAGGTTTGTTTTTCGAAGATTTTTTTTAGATAAAATGTAAAGGATAGAATAGTTGGTGGATTGCTCAAGTACATATATACACACACTCTCTTGATTTAGTTTGTTTTAGAAAAGAATTTTTACTTTGGAAAAATACCGTTTGGTTTTTTGGTTTTCAAGTTTACATGTTTTATCCAAAACCTTATTTAGTGCTTAATGTCAAAAACATAGATATTTCACCATGTTTGTGTAGTGGATCATATCCATACACCATATGCTTTAAAAGTGTTTTGAATATCTTGTTTTTGTATTTAGTGAGTTTTGTAAAAACAAAGTTTGGAAAACAAGTTTTGGAAAAATACAGTTTTCATTTTTAAGCCAATTTTTCCAAGTTACAAAAATAGTCCAAATCATTTGAAACATACCTTGATTTGAGCAAGCATGTTTGTTTATCAAAGTATATTGGTAAAACTATTCTGTGATTTTATGGGATTTTATTTCAATCAAAAAGACCAAGTTTTAAATCCCTTAACAGTTCTGTCCTAGCTTCAGCCGGTCGACCGAAGCCTGAAGGCGGTCGATCGAGCGGTCGACCGACGTGCACAGACGTGCACGCCAGTTCTGGCAGGAGGGCCGGTCGACCGTCCAGAGAGCTCTGCTCTTTGGAAAGGCCCCGGTCGACCGAGCGGTCGACCCTACAGAGAGACTTGCTCTCTGTATCTTGGCCTCGGTCGACCGACCGGTCGACCGATGGCCCAACGGTCAGATTTCTAACCGTTGGTGGTCGACCGGGCGGTCGACCGACAGTTCTGTCGGCCTCCAACGGCTAGTTTTTAGAGCCCTATATATTGGGCCATTTGGGGGTTGTTTTCTACAAGATTTTTGGAGACTTTTAGAGCCAGTTTTTCCTACCCTTACAAGAGGTTTTTCTCCACAAAATTGAGAGCAAATATTTCCAATCAAAAGAAAGTTTTATCAAGAGTGTTAAAAGTGATTTCTTTGAGTTTTCCTCCACCACTTCCATCCTTGTTTTTCTCACAAACACTTGAGCAATCCATAGACATATTCATCCTATAGGAGTGTTGTAGTGAGATTGTTTTTAGGTGATCAAGTGTTGTGATCACCAAAGACTTCTTCTTTGTTCTTTGAGGAGGCGGACAAGTGTGTTCGCGGTGTTTCGAGTTCGGGTGCGAACTTGTTGTTTGAGGTGCGGCCTCGGCGAGCCGGTGGGCTTGCGGTGTGTACGGACTAGGGAGTCCGAGAGCTTGTAGGTGTTGCGGCACCGAGTGATCCGGTGGGATCGATTATTGTGGAAATCCTTCGTGTGTCGAAGGCGGGGATGTAGAGCAAGTGTGCTCGAACCTCGAAACAAATCTCTTGTGTTTGTGATTGCTCACTCTCTCTCTTTGTCTCTTGTTTATATCTTGCATGCTTCTATTGTGTTTATCTTTACCTGCTTGATATATATTGTGTGCTTATTGATATATGCTTGGGGATTGTTTGCTAACACTTGTATTTAACCAAGAGAGCCAACGCGACACCTCAACCCTTATCTAGGAGAATCTAGAGGAGTTAGTCCAGAGCCCTTCATGGGGAATTCGGCTACACTCTTGTGTTATACGTGGTGTTTAGTTTAAGAGTTTAGTTTAGGTCATAATAGTTTTTAATTCCGCATTTAGTGACCATTAGATTAGCCATCACCTATTCAACCCCCTCTAGGTGATTTACAATTGGTATCAGAGCCAAGTGCTCTTGATTTGGGTCTTACAACCTAGAGTTAAAGATCCTCATTTTTAGGTTAATCACTATTTTTGTACACACACCATGGACTTCATGTCACCACCCTTGTTTGACATTCTTAACATCCCTATATGGAAGGTGAAGATGTCCTTGTACCTCAAAGCCCTAGGAATTCATGTTTATTTTGCCACTACTAGAGATTCATATTGTTTAAATGGCAATAATTTTGAGGCTAATGCAAAATCCCTTCATGCTATAAAATCAACCCTAAATGATGATTATTTATCTAGGGTTTTCTAATATTGATTCAGCTTTATAGCATGGAACACCCTCATCTCTCTTGGCGAAAAAGATCAATACTATGCGGGGAGCGAGCGACTCGGATGTTGGAAGTGACAACTCCAACTTGTGCTATATGGTCCAAGGGGATAACCCCCTTGAGGTAAACATCGAATCCGAGTTAGATGAAGATAATGATATGTCATATGATGAGCTTGCATCTTTTTGTCAACAATTACTTGAAAAATATGACATAATTAAAAAGGATAATAAAAATTTGAAAAAGAAATTTGATTGCATGCTTAATGAAAAGATTCATTAAAAAATAAGGTTGCATGTATTGAAAAAGAGAATGAGGTTTTGAAAAATGAAAATGTTTTCCTTGATGTCTAAATTAAATAATCTTTGTGAAGGAAACACTAGTTTGAAAAATAAAATTGTTTTTGGTGGAAAACAAAAGGAAGTTGCTTTTCAAGAAAATAATTCTTTAAAAAGAAAATTTTGTGAAAAAGAAAAAGAAAGTTTTTGTAAAAAGAATAAGAAAAATGATTTTAAAATCTCACCATGCTTTACATGCCACCATTGATAATAGTGAGATCAATATTTTGAAAATAGGATTAGTTGTTTGAGCTCAACTTTGACCTCTTGTGCTTTTAATCATAATAGATTGGAGTCTTTATTTTCAAAGAAATAAACTCCACACATTCGTGCACATCATCATCATGCATTTGCTTATGTTGCACGCCACGATCACACTCATACACATATGTATCCTAAAGTGTACACATTGTGGCCGCAAAGGCCATTTAGCAAAATTTTGTTTTGATAGAATACATCATATTAATTTTGCTAATATAAAAAATTTTTGGGTTCCTTATAAAGCTAACCCCCAAGGACCCAAAAGAAAATGGGTACCAAAACCCCACCTTGTGTTTTTGATGTAGGTGAGGGCTCTCACACGACGTGAGAGAGATGATGCCTTGGTAGTGGATGCAATTGGACTTGATAGATACATATTTGATGCATCGCTATCAAGGAGGTTTGGTGGGACAACCACCATGTTTGGGATTTGGAGTAGTTCCTTGGTTTGGTAACTATTTCTAAACTCCTAATTTATTTTACATGCTTATTTCATATGTGACATTTTTAGCATGTTCATGTTTTTATGTATTTTTGTGCTTCATGTGGTAAATACTAGTTTAAATGTAGTTTTTATCAAATATTTATATCTATACATGTGAGAAATAAAATAGTGAGAATAAATTGATTTATATATGTTTGCACTTCATGCTCATTTGTACCCACTTTATGCACATGTATATGCTAGTTTTAATGATTCTCTCATTTACACTTGTCTTACCTATTTTATGTTTTTGCTTCATGTATATATATTTTTATCAAATCTAATAAATATACATGTATACCCGTGAGTCTCTTGCCTTCATGCAAATACTTTTAATAGACTCTTTTATGTTTGGGATATGTATGTATATTGTTAGGATTGGATAAATCATACATATACCTGGAAGTTTGTTTTTAAAATTGAAAAATGAATTTTCATTTTGTTTTGTTTGATAAAATGATATTTGTGTTTTGAGCTTCATTGATTATTTTCATGAAAAATGCTAAACACATGATTCTTGTACACTCACACTTTATTTGTTTATTCATGACCATGTTTCATGATTCTTTTTGAGCTTTATCGAGTTTGAGTGTCAACTCTTGTGTATTTGGTATGATTCATGAAAAACTTATATTTTGGTTTCATGTTTTGAAGGATCTTTAACTAGTTTTTCAAAAATTATTTTAACTAGTTAATTATTCTTCATTTGGTAGTGATTTTCAATGCTATACTATTTCAAATCAATCTATTTTTAAAACCCCTACCTTCCATGGGCGGATGGCTGGGCGAGTATGCCTTGTAAGCTTTATTGGAAAATCCTTTACCTTGTGCATATAAAGGGTGATAGGTTATGAGTTATATACTTGATTTACATTGCTATTTTCAATTGGTATCATTGGATCTTTTCAATTGGTATCTAAATTGATAATTTTGTATATACTCATATTTTGTTTTCTATATATGTATGCTTCATTATTTCCATAATATCAATTGCTATTGGTATTCTCTTTTCATACATATATGATTTTCGTGTGCTTGCTTTACAATTGGTTTACTTATTTAAAGCACAAAGTTTATGCTAAGCTTAAGTTAAAACTTTATTTTCAATTGATATCTCAATTGACATTTTAATAAAGCTTATGCATCGTTTTTCAATTGATATCAATATGCTTCAATTTCAAATTTGTTATAAATTTTACAATTGGTAAATTTACAATTGGTATCAATATGTATTGTCTATTTGAAAAATTCAAAATTTGTAATGTTTATTTTACAATTGGTATCAACATGATTTTTTTACAATTGGTATCTTAAAAATTTTGTTTTTCAAGATATCTAAAAATTTGTTTTATTGAGAAAAATTCAAAATTTTGTTTAAACAATTAAAAATCAAAACATTTTTGATTTGTATTGCCTATATGCAAGGGGAGCTTAACATCTCTTCTACATATAGATTTATGATGAGTGTATCATGTATTGAGGAGCTTGACAACTCTTCTTTATGTGATACACGTGTGTAGGGGGAGAGCTTCACATTTTCTCTTATGAATTACATATTATACGTTATGTGAATTAGGGCTTGTCATCCCTCTTTCATGTAATGTATATGTATAGGAAAGTTACTTTACCGTCTTCCTCTTCATGAATGTATAACGCATATAACCTTTTATTGACTTATTTGTTTACACCCCTTATTGGTCTCTTTGTTTATGACAAAAAGGGGGAGAAAAATTTGTTGATTGTGTTTTTACCCCTTTGTTGATGATTGACAAAAAGGGGAGAAAGATTTTGGATTTATATGCATGTTTTGTGAAAAAAGATTATTTATGCATATATGTTTTGTTTTGCAAATAGGAGAAAAAGAATTTGATGTGTGCATGTTTTGTGAAAAAGGATTGTTTATGCATATATGTTTTGTTTTGCAAATAGGAGAAAAAGAATTTGATGTGTTTTATGCTTGTTAGCATGTTTATCTCCTAGATTTGCATACATGTTTATGAGCATACATTGCATATTTATTTGGTTATTTGTTATGCATGAGTTAAGGGGGAGCTTCTTCGAAGCTTTACTTTAATCCATGCATATATAACTTCATGAGTTTTGTCATCATCAAAAAAGGGGAGATTGTTGGCCCAAAGGCCCATCACTCTAGTTTTGATGATGATCAACTCATGTAGTTATAGCACTAATGATCTTGTGTTTAATTACTGACAGATTTATGATCAAGATCTTAGTAGGTGCATAGCTTCAACAAAGGATTTAAAGTCAAGTTTTGGAGCTAACACGGTTTGATTCAAGAGCTTGTGCATCAAGACCACATCAAGTACTCAAGGAGTCTAGCTCTTTGGATCGAGTTTGGACCAAGTCAAGAAGATGAGAAGACTTCAAGTGAAGACTTCAAGAAGATGAATACTTGTGTCTAGATTTGTTTTTAGAAGATTTTTTTTAGATAAAATGTAAAGGATAGAAATAGTTGGTGGATTGCTCAAGTACATAAATACACACATACTCTTGATTTAGTTTGTTTTAAAAAAGAATTTTTACTTTGAAAAAATACCGTTTGGTTTTTGGTTTTCAAGTTTACATGTTTTATCCAAAACCTTATTTAGTGCTTAATGTCAAAAACATAGATATTTCACCATGTTTGTGTAGTGGATCATATCCATCACCATATGCTTTAAAAGTGTTTTGAATATCTTGTTTTTGTATTTAGTGATTTTGGAAAAACAAAGTTTGGAAAACAAGTTTTGAAAATACAGTTTTCATTTTTAAGCCAATTTTTTCAAGTTACAAAAATAGTCCAAATCATTTGAAACATGCCTTGATTTTGAGCAAACATGTTTGTTTATCAAAGTATATTGGTAAAACTATTTTTGTAGATTTTCTGTGATTTTATGGGATTTTATTTCAATCAAAAAGACCAAGTTTTAAATCCCTTAACAGTTTCTGTCCTGGCTACAGCCGGTCGACCGATTCGGTCGACCGAAGCCTGAAGGCGGTCGATCGAGCGGTCGACCGACGTGCACAGACGTGCACGCCAGTTCTGGCAGGAGGGCCGGTCGACCGACCCGGTCAACCGTCCAGAGAGCAGAAGCCCCGGTCGACCGAGCGGTCGACCGTACAGAGAGACTTGCTCTCTGTATCCTGGCCTCGGTCGATCGACCGGTCGACCGATGGCCCAACGGTCAGATTTCTGACCATTGGCGGTCGACCGGGCGGTCGACCGCCAGTTCTGTCAGGCCTCCAACGGTTAGTTTTTGGAGCCCTATATATTATGGCCATTTGGGGGCTGTTTTCTACAAGATTTTTGAGACTTTTAGAGCCAGTTTTTCCTACCCTTACAAGAGGTTTTCTCCACAAAATTGAGAGCAAATATTTCCAATCAAAAGGAAAGTTTTATCAAGAGTGTTAAAAGTGATTTCTTTGAGTTTTCCTCCACCACTTCCATCCTTGTTTTTCTCACAAACACTTGAGCAATCCATAGACATATTCATCGTATAGGAGTGTTGTAGTGAGATTGTTTTTAGGTGATCAAATTGTTGTGATCACCAAAGACTTCTTCTTTGTTCTTTGAGGAGGCGGACAAGTGTGTTCACGGTGTTTCGAGTTCGGTGCGAACTTGTTGTTTGAGGTGCGGCATCGGCGAGCCGGTGGGCTTGCGGTGTGTATGGACTAGGGAGTCTGAGAGCTTGTAGGTGTTGCGGCACTGAGTGATCCGGTGGGATCGATTATAGTGGAAATCCTTCGTGTGTCGAAGGCAGGGATGTAGAGCAAGTGTGCTCGAACCTCGAAACAAATCCCTTGTGTTTGCGATTGCTCACTCTCTCTCTCTCTCTTTGTCTCTTGTTTATATCTTGCATGCTTCTATTGTGTTTATCTTTACATGCTTGATATATATTGTGTGCTTATTGATATATGCTTGGGGATTGTTTGCTAACACTTGTATTTAACCAAGAGAGCCAACGCGGCACCTCAACCCTTATCTAGGGGAATCTAGAGGAGTTAGTCCAGAGCCCTTCACGGGGAATTCGGCTACACTCTTGTGTTATACGTGCTGTTTAGTTTAGAGTTTAGTTTAGGTCATAATAGTTTTTAATTCTACATTTAGTGACCATTAGATTAGCCATCACCTATTCACCCCCCCTCTAGGTGATTTACAAACTCTTCACAGAGTCAATGGGGATTCACCTCCCCCGAGTCAAATTTTCAACCGCCTTGTCCACATTTTCATAAAGTTCATTCCCTGATTTTGGTTCATATACTCCTTTTCCTGTTCCACCAACCGAAGAAAATCTGATTTGGAAACGAGTATGGAAGAGTCCCTATAACAAGTTTAAAATTTACTCAATTCACAATCCTTCCCACATCAAACTCCACATACTCCTTTTCGAGAACATCCAATTGAAGAAGAATTTGAGCTAGAAAAGCGTTTGGAAGTCTTTTGTGACAGAATGCAAAACATGTTAGACTCATCATCTCAACAAAATTTTCAAGCGTCCTACTCATCTTTTTCAATCTCACCAGTTCAAAATGAACAACCATCAATACTGGATTTGAGTATAGAACCCTTGCGTGAGTCCGAGCAGTAATCACAAAAGTCCGATGGACTCACAATTTTATCACAATTTTCAAAATCAACTTCCATACTCACTTTTCAAGAAGAACCAATTACAAAGTATGGAAGATATGATTCTGAATCCAATTCTATTACACGGCCTATCAGTAGGTTAGACTCACTTATGAGCGAATTGATCAATGAGCGCGAGGAAAATCTTTCTTGTCAACCTTTGACTGATCCTTATATCCCTAACTCTACTGATTGGACCATGAATCATGTCATTTTGGGAATCCAGATTCAATTTCAGACACACATTTGAACTTCACCAAACTCCAAGTTATGAAAGTCGCCTGGACATTCTAGCAAGTTATCCCTTTCCTGAAATTGAAATCGAACCTGAATGTGATCCTAAAGCTCACATTGGTAATTCCATTTCACTTTTTGGTTCAATAATGACCTTGGTATTTTTGCCAGATCTTTTCTCTATTCTAGAGTCAACATTGAATCCTGTACCAGTACACCATGAAATGGAATCACCAATCTCTTATGATCACACTTCATTGCTGGGGAACGTGTTTGAACATCAATTCTTTGATTTGGACCCCATTTTTGAATCAATTTTGACTCTTATTGTTGACTCACGACTTGATCTGAGTCAAATTTCCGAGTCGGTATCGATTTTTGTTGCTGATCCATCATCTCCCAAAATCACACCTCATTGTTGGACAAGGATGTTGAAGAAAATGACTTAGTAATTTTTTTGAAAATTGACCATTGATAGGGATAAACTTTTCAATAAGACCATTCAATCAATCATTCTTTTATTGGGTCATGTTAGAGAGGTTACTGGTGAGTTTCTGCAAGATTCACGTTATCCTGATTGGGTAGCAACGCTTGGCCCAATCCGACCACCACCAGAGTCACACCATGAGGTAATTTTTCTTCCCTTCCCATTTGTTTCATGTATATACACATTCACGATGCATTGAGGACAATGCATGAGATAAGTGTGAGGGAAGGTTTACTAACATAGGTAGTTTTAAATTTTCTTTCTTTTACACTTCTTTTTAGGAAATTTTTATAATTTTCTTTTGTATAAACACTCTTTTACAAAACTTTTTGAAAATAAGAGAAATAGTATTGATTTATTTTTAAGAAAATTAAGATAATCTTAGGAATTAGGAAGACCTAAAATTATGAATTCTTAAATCAAGTCAAAATAATAGATCTTGTTTAAACTTTAAGATAAGGAAGTAAGATTGAAAGATAATTTGATCTCGAATTTTTTGCCTTAGTTTTATGCACTTCACACTTACACTATTTTTTGGGATTGAAATAAAGACTTGAAATGCCATATTAATTATTAAAAAAATTATAATAAAAATCACTTATTGAAGTTGGGTAGTTATGCCTTAGGAAGCATGATCATTCACGCCTAATAAGGTGGACAAAAATAAAATAATCCCCTTTAGTTTTGTGGCCTTATTTACTCGAGTCCTTAAGTCCGAGAAATGTTTTCTCATCTGGTGCCCTAGATCATCTGGTTTGGGAGTCACCACTAAAGGCTCACTACCCGGGTAAATAAGAAAGTCTAAGAAACTATGGGAAGAAAAAGAAAAAATATATATTGATAGAAATAAATGACATGAAAGTTAGAGTCGATATCTCAAGAATTTTCATAATTCACAAAGTGCATATTTTCTAAGAGTTTTTATGAAAGATGAAAGAATCAATTCAATTTTAATTCTTACATTTATTTATAACAGATTTTGTATTTTGACTTAGTTAAGGAAGAACAATTTCTGGTTACCTCTGACCTCGGATCACTTATATTTTCGCAAAAAATACTTCAATACTTTTATCTATTTCAAAATGCGTTTTCAAAATACTAACATTTGATTTCTTTCTTTATGGATTTTGAGGGTGTAATCCACTGAAAACCCTCAGGAGACAAAATTCCTTCTCTAGAAAAAACCTAGAGGTTTAACGGCTTGTTGCACATGCTCAGTGCCATCGCGTCACCTGCAAAAGTGGTGGAATAATTTCTTTAGTTTTGTTTTTGCTTGGGACGAGCAAAAGATAAGTGTGGGGGCGTGATTAGTCTCTAAAACTGCATATTTCATACCACATCTTTACATTTTTAATATTAAATTCTACTAATAATACCTCTCTTGCATGTTTCTAGTTTATGGTGTGCAATGAAAAAGAAGACCCTAAATCACCATTTAATGGGTGATTAAAGGCCTATAATCTAACCATTGACTTTGGAGAGCTGATTCGTCAAAACCAGGGGCCCAAAATAAGAAACCGGGAACAGCACCTGACAGGGGATCAGGACAGGCGCGGCCACCCTATGGCCGCGAAAACGAGGCTATAGCCACGTTTCTGCGTCCGTACAGGCGCGGTCGCGCCCCGTATTTTGGGCCAGGGTTTCCCTGGCCCCTTTTTCCCCTGATGTCTATAAATACCCACCTGGGGTTCTTCAGTTCGGGATATCCAGAGAGTTGTGTAGTTTCCTTTTCCATATTGTAGTTTAGGTTAGTTTAGGATAGTTTTTCTTCTTCCTCCTCTTGTATTTTCTATTTTTTTAGATCTTGTATTAGGAGAGAGATTGATACATGTTTGGAATGCAGAGTGCTTGTAATAGAAAGTGACAAGCTATGAAAGGTGCTCTCTTTACCTCTCTTTATTTTTTATTTAACTCCTTTTACATGTTAGCTAATTTTTTCTCTCACAGCAACTACTACTACTAACCACTAACTAGTCTAAC
Source organism: Agave tequilana (assembly GCA_038442645.1). Lineage (NCBI taxonomy): Eukaryota > Viridiplantae > Streptophyta > Magnoliopsida > Asparagales > Asparagaceae > Agave > Agave tequilana. Next base: position 193,068 of record JAVJIF010008817.1, read on the forward strand.
TTCTTAGTTGATAATCCACATGAATCTAATAAGCTCTACTGGCCTTGCTCTTGCAAGAGCCATTGATGGCTCATGATGATGGATCTAACACTCTAACTTCCTAACTCTCTAACAAGCTAAAATTACTTTACTCCATGCTTACTTTTAGTTTTGATGGTTTAAGTGTAGCTTGCACTTGTTTTATTGAGTTGGGATGTGATGAGTTATATATGGGTCTGCTTGTAAAGCTTTTGAACCAAGGACTAGTGATGGCCAATGACACATGTGAGGAAACTATCACTAAGAGGTTAGCATGTTAGTGGAGTCATTAGTAGTTAGTAGCCATTGGTTTTCTTTGTTTTCACTTTGTTTTAGAATATATCAAAAACCACAAATATTTCTTTTCTATGTTTCCCACTTCTTTTTTACATTCTTTGTTTTCCTTTCTTTTCATTCTTTCAAACATTGAAGAATTTTTAACACACACGTGAATCAACCGTAAAGCTTCTATCACCTCCCGTCCTTGTAGATTTGACTCGTTTTAGCCTCTACGCTATAACGGAAGTATCGAGGAAGCTAAAGCACACACACACTTTAAATCTTAATTTTGAAATATATTTTGTGCACGGTTTTTCCCCGACATATAGCCGCGTTTCCTCGACCGTAGGGTGGCCGCGCGTGCGGCGCTTTGAGCCGCGCACTATCCTGTCTGTCCCCTATCAGGTGCTATTCCCGGTTTCTTATTTTGGGTCCCTGGTTTTGACAAATCAGCTCTCCAAAGTCAATGGCTAATTATAGGCCTTTAATCACCCATTAAATGGTGATTTGGGGTCTTCTTCTTCATTGCACACCATGGACCTAGAAACATGCAATAGAGGTATTATTAGCAGAATTTAATATTAAATAAATGTGAAGATGTGGTATGAAATATACGGTTTTAGAGAATAATCAGTCGACCGATGTGCACACAGACGTGCACAGGACCAAACAAGTAGGCCTGTCGATCGCGGCGATCGACCGACTGAAATGTACCCACTCTCGAGTACTGCCAGTCGACCGGGCGGTCGACCGATAGGCTTGGCCCCGGCGGTCGACCGAGGTACAATGGTCAGAAATATGACTCTTGGTCAGTCGACCGGCCGGTCGACCGACAGGTCATCTTGGCTGCAGATTTGTCCCAACGGCTATCTTTTTTAGGCCTATAAAAGGGGCTGTTTTGAGCTGTTTTAGATAAGATTTTTGGAGAGTTTTAAAGCCAGTTTTTTCCATCTCTTTAGAGGTTTTCTTTACTTGTTTTTAGAGCTAATACTTCCATATCAAAAGGAGAGTTTTCAAGAGTGTTTTTTTTAAAGAGATTTCTTGACTTTTTCCTCCACTACTCTATCTAGTTTTTTCTCACACAAACTTGAGCTTTCCATTGCTATATCAATCCTCCTAGGATATTTATTGTGAGAGTGTTTTGTGCTGATCAATGTGTTGAGATCACCAAAGTGTTCATCTTGTTTTGAGAAGGCGAACTTGCGGGTTAGTGTTGTTTCGAGTTCTTGTGAGAGCTCGGTGTAGAGGTGCGGCATCGACAAGCTAATGTACTTATGTGTGTTGTTCTTGCAGGAACAAGAGAGGGACTAGTGAGTCTAAGAGTTCTAGTGTAAACTCGTTGTAGGTGTTATGGTTGCGGGATCATTTTTAGTGAAAATCCTTCATAATGTTGAAGGCGGGACGTAGAGCAAGGGTGCTCGAACCTCGAAACAATTTTCCCGTATTTGTGATTGCTCCTCTTACTTGTGTTTATATATCTTGCATGCTTACATTGCTTATCTCATTATATGCTTGATATATCTTGTGCTTAATTGTTATATGCTTGGGATTATTTGCTCACACTTGTATTCAACTAAGAGAGCCATAGTGGCACCTCAACTCTTAATCTAGAGGAATCTTGAGGAGATAGTCCAGAGCCCTTCACCGAGAATTCAGCTACACTCTTTGGTTATCCTTGGTGTGTTTTGCTTAATTGTTTTTAGTTTGTATAAATGTTTTTAATTCCGTATTTGTTTTGCATAAGATTAGCTAGTCATTTATTCACCCCCTCTCTTGGTGACCTACAAGTGGTATCAGAGCTTGGTGCTCTTGATTTAGGTCTAACAACCTAGAGTTAAAGATTCTCATTTTAGCTAATCACAATATTTGTTTACACACACATATGGATTTCATGACGCCTCCCATGTTTGATATTCTTAAATCCAAACTTGAAAAGTTAAAGATGTCAATGTACCTCAGTCCTAGGAATTCATGTTTATCTTGCCACTATTAAAGATTCATATTGTTTAAAGGCAAACATCTATAGGCTAACACAAAGCCCTTCATGCTTAAAAGAGTACCCTAAATGATGATTATTATGTAGGGTTGCTAACTTTGATTCGGCTTTTGTAGTATGGAACACACTAGTCTCCCTTGGTGAACAAAAGTAATACTATGCGGGGAGTGACTCGGATGATGGAAGTGATGCTTCAACATATGCTACATGGTCCAAGGGGATGACCCCCTTGAGGTAAATTCTGAATCCGAGCTTGATGAGGATGTTGACATGTCATATGATGAGCTTTCTTTATTTTGTCAACAACTTCTTAAAAAATATGATTTGCTTAAAAAGGATAATAAAAGATTGAAAATAAATATGATTACATTTTAAAAGAAAAGATTCTTTTCAAAATAAATTTGAATACATTTCAAAAGAAAATAATTTTTGAAAAAGGAGAATATTTCCTTGTCTTCAAAATTAAATGATATTTGTGAAGGAAATAAATTTTAAAAAAAT